>ML267195.1:500-43912 GCA_005239495.1 Nicotiana undulata
GAACGGTATTATCTAGACATAATCAACCCAAGTATATCAATAATGGCTCAATAAATCAAACCCATAGCCTAATTATTTATTTCAAAGCATTCTTCCTAAGATTCCAAAATTTGACCCCGGGCCCGTTTGGTCCAAACACGAGGCTCGGACCAAAACCTGATCACCCATAACCCCACGAGTTAGAATATATAATTTGTTTTAAGATTCGACCCCAAATTGAGGTTGAATCACCCCAAATACTCAAAAACCCATCTTTATCTAAAATCCCTAATTTCTACTTTGATTCCATGTTTTTAGCCCTAGATTCTAGTATTTGATGAAGGAAAAATGGAAAGAATTGGAGTTAAAGTCACTTACCCAAGTGGTTATGGAGGTAGAATATCTTGGGGGTCGTCAATGGGGTTTGGAGAATAAGAGAAGAGTGCAAAAATAAGAAATCCCGTAATGATATTTTGTTTTGGGGCTTTTAAAATAACTAGGCGAAAATTTTCAGTGCGATCGCGGACAAGGGATTACGATCGCGGAGAGTCTGGTTCCCACGCACTGCGATCATGTCTGAAAGAATGCGATCGCGAAGAAGAGCCTGGGATCCCCCCTCACTGCGATCGCGAAGAAGTGATTGCGATCGCATAGCCCAAGGGTCCACCTTGTGCGATCGCGAACTAGACCTTGCGATCGCGTAGAGTACCTAGCCAGCCCCCGCCCAGACATCCTATACCTCTATGCGATCGCATAGAGTAGCTGACCTCCCCCTTCACCTATCTCTATGTTATCGCAGAGGGACCTACGCGATCGCATAGAGCAAAACCTGAAACACCAGCAACAACCCAAAAAAACCAGATTTTTCTAACACGTTAGTACCCCGACACCTACCCGAAACTTACCTGAGCCCTCGGGGCTCAAAACCAAGAATACACACGACTCCCAAAACATCCTACGGACTTATTCAAGCTTTTACATCACCAAAATATCGTAAAAAACAAGGAATTAAACCTTAAAACTCATAGAATTTTCTTAGAACTTCATAAAGCTTAATTTTACCAATTTTGATCCGAAACACGTCATTCCAAGTCCGTTTTACACCAAACTTCACTGGTAAGTCACATAACATATAATAAACCTGTTCCGGGTTCCACAACCATAATACGGGCCCGGTAACGCGGTTATCACATAATAATTCATTTTCAAAATCCTTTATTATTTTAAGAAAATAATTTTCTTTAAAAATTCATTTCTCGGGCTTGGGACCTCGGAATTCGATTCCGGGCATACGCCCCAATCCCATATTTTCCTACGGACCCTCCGGGGCCGTCAAATCATAGGTCCGGGTCCGTTTACCAAAAATGTTGACCAAAGTCAACTTTATTCATTTAATTATCATAAAATTCAAATTTCATCAAATTTCAACATAAGGACTTCCCGGCTACACGCCCAGGCTGCACACGCATATCGAGGTGAGATTAACGGAGCCTTTCGGGGCCTCGAAACACAGATTTAGCTGGAATTATGTTAGGATGACCCTTTTGGGTCATCACAATCTCCACCTCTAAAACAAACGTTCATCCTCGAACGGACATAGAAAAAGAACCTGAGTTTGAGAAAAGATGGGGATAACGACTCCTCATATTGGACTCGGACTCCCAAGTAGCTGCCTCAGCAGGTTGACCTCTCCACTGAACACGGACTGAAGGATAACTCTTCGACCTCAACTGAAGAACATGTCTATCTAATATAGCTACTGGTTCATCTTCATAAGTCAGATCCTTGTCCAACTGGACACTGCTGAAGTTAATAACATGAGACGAATCCGCAATATACTTCCGGAGCATGGATACATGAAACACTGGATGTACTGCTGATAAATGTGGTGGCAAGGCAAGTCTGTAGGCCACCTCTCCTACCCTGTCCAATATCTCAAATGGACCAACATACCTGGGGCTCAACTTGCTCTTTTTCCGAATCTCATCACGCCCTTCATAGGCGACACTCGGAGGAACACCTGGTCTCTTACCATGAAAGCCAAATCTCGAACTCTACGATCTGCATAACTCTTTTCCCTGGACTGAGCTGTACGAAGCATATCCTGAATAATCTTTACCTTGTCCAAGGCATCCTGGACTAACTCAGAACCCAACAATCTAGCCTCCCCGGGCTCAAACCATCCGACTGGAGATCGACATCGCCTACCATACAACGCCTTATATGGAGCCATCTGAATGCTCGACTGGTAACTGTTATTGTAGGCAAACTCTGCTAAGGTCAAGAACTGATCCCATGAACCACCAAAATCAATGACACAAGTTCGCAACATATCCTCCAAAATCTGAATAGTACGCTCGGACTGTCCGTCCGTCTGGGGATGAAATGATGTGCTCAACTCGATCTGTGTGCCCAACTCTCGCTGAAATACTCTCCAGAAATAGGAGGTAAACTGTGTACCTCGGTCTGATATGATAGATAGGGGCACCTAGTGCAATCTGACAATCTCTCTCATATAGATCTGAGCCAACTTCTCTTCTGAAGATGAAACCGCCACCGGGATGAAATGTGCTGACTTGGTCAGCCTATCTACAACAACCCATATTGCATCAACCATCCTCTGAGTCTGTGGGATTCCAACTACAAAATCCATCGTGATACGCTTCCACTTCTAATCGGGAAGCTGAATTTGCTGCATCAAACCACCGGGTCTCTGGTGCTCATATTTAACCTGCTGACAATTCAAGCACCGAACCACATAAGCTACAATGTCCTTCTTCATTCTCCGCCACCAATAATGCTGCCGTAAGTTTTGGTACATCTTTGCGGCGCCCTAAGAGCACTCACGAATGCCATCAACATCAGGAACATATATACGACCCTACAATCTAAGAGCTTCCTCAGCGTCAATTGTGACCTGCTTGGCACGTCCGTGCCGAACCGCATCCCTAAGAGAACACAAATTACGATCCTCACACTGCCTGGCGCGAATGCGATCATACAATGAAGAACGAGCGACGGTATGGGCCAAAACACTCCCACCCTCAGAAACCTCCAATCTAACAAATCGATTGGCTAATGCCTGAATATCCAAAGCAAAAGGTCGCTCTCCAACTGATAGATAAGACAAACTACCCATGCTGACTGACTTCCGGCTCAAGGCATCGGCCACCACATTGGCCTTTCCCGGATGGTAGAGAATAGTAATGTCATAATCTTTCAGCAACTCTAACCACCTCCTCTGCCTCATATTCAATTCCTTTTGCTTAAACAAGTATTGCAAACTCTTGTGATCAGATAATACCTCACACGGTACCCCATACAAATAGTGCCTCCAAATCTTCAAGGCATGAACAATGGCTGCAAGCTCCAAATCATGGACTGGATAGTTCTTTTCATGAATCTTCAACTGACGTGAAGCATAGGCTATAACCTTCCCATCCTGCATCAACACTGCACCAAGCCCAACTCTCGAAGCATCACAATACACGGTATAAGAACCTGAACCTGTGGGCAATACCAACACTGGTGCTGTGGTCAATGCTGTCTTGAGCTTCTGAAAGCTCGTTTCGCACTCCTCCCACCATCTGAACTGAACACTCTTCTGCATCAAATTTGTCATAGGGGCTGCTATAGATGAAAACCCCTTCACGAACCGGCGATAATAGCTTGCTAGGCCCAAGAAACTCTGAATATATGTGGCTGAAATGGGCCTAGGCCAATCTCTAACTGCTGAAACTTTCTTCGGATCCACCTAAATGCCCTCTGCCGATACCACGTGGCCCAAGAATGCCACAGAACTCAACCAGAACTCACACTTAGAAAACATGGCATACAACTGCTGATCTCTCAGAGTCTGGAGGACGACTCTAAGGTGTTGCTCATTCTCCTCTCGGCTGCGAGAGTATATCAAAATATCATCTATAAACACGATCACAAAGGAGTCCAGATAAGGCTTGAATACCCGATTCATCAACTCCATAAAAGTAGCGGGGGCATTGGTTAACCCGAACGACATGACCAACAACTCATAATGCCCATAACGAGTGCGAAAAGCTTTCTTAGGCACATCATTAGCCCTAATCCTCAGCTGATGATAACCAAACCTCAAGTCTATTTTAGAGAACACGATAGCACCCTGAAGCTGATCAAATAAGTCATCAATCCTCGGCAAAGGATACTTGTTCTTGATAGTAACCTTATTCAACTGCCGGTAGTCAATACACATCCTCATTGAGCCATCTTTTTTCTTCACAAACAATACTGGAGCACCCCAGGGAGAAACACTAGGCCTGATGAAGCCTTTATCCAACAAATCCTGTAGCTGCTCCTTTAACTCCCTTAACTCTGGCGGAGCCATACGATACGGCGGAATAGCTCAACTAGCTCAATACAAAAATCAATATCCCTGTCGGGTGGCATACCCGGCAGGTCAGTAGGGAATACCTCTGGAAATTCACGAACCACGGGCACCAACTCTATAGAAGGAACATCAGCACTAGAATCACGAACATAGGCCAAATAGGCCAAACAACCCTTGTTGACCATGCGCCGAGCCTTCATATAAGAAATAACCCTACTAGAAGAATGACTAGGAGTCCCTCTCCACTCTAAACGAGGCACACCTGGCAAGGCCAAGGTCACTGTCTTGGCATGACAGTCCATAATAGCTTGATAGGGAGATAGCCAATCCATCCCCAATATAACATAAAAGTCCACCATATCAAGAAGCAAAAGATCAACCTGAGTCTCCAGACCACCAATAGCAACTACGCAAGCATGGTAGACTCGATCTACCACTATAGAATCACCCACCAGTGTAGACACATGTACAGCAGTACCCAAGGAATCACGGGGCATACTCAAATAAGGGGAAAAATATGAAGACACATAGGAGAATGTAGAACCGAGATCAAATAACACCGAAGCCTCTCAGCTGCTAACTGAAACCATACCTGTAATAACTGCATCAAAAGCCTCAGCATCTGGACGAGCAGGAAAAGCATAACACCGGGGCTGAGCCCCTCCAACCTGTACATCTCTGGGTCTACCTGCTACCGGCTGACCTTTACCCCTCATTGTCTGCCCTCCACCTCTATGAGTCTGACCTCTACCTCTGGCACCACGACCACCACCCCTAGCTGGCTGAAGGGGTGAGGGTGCACCTGATGCGGGAACCATGGCACGAGAACCCTGATACTAAGAACCACCAAAACCTCGGGGGAAAAACTTGGAAATATGCCCCATAGCACCGCAAGTGAAGCAAGACCTCGGCTGCTGAGAATACTGACCCTAGAACTGTCCCTAACGACCAGAATGACCACTCTGATAGCTCTGAATCGGCGGTGCACTGATGGACGCCGAAGGTGCACTGCGGGATACTTGGAGTGCCGACTGATAAGGCCTAGGAGGATGACCTCTACCAAAGGGATCTCTGCCTCTAGATGAGGCACCAGTGAAACGGCTAAAATGACAAGGTCTCTTGTTAGACCCCTGTCCACCACCCTGGGATAATACCATCTCAATGCGCCTAGCCACATCGGCTGCATCCTGAAAGGAGATATCAGTACCTGTCTCTCTCGCCATCTGAAGCCTAATGGGCTGAGCTTGACCCTCAATAAACCTCTAAACCCTCTCCCGATCAGTGCGGAGTATCATAATGGCATGCCTGGCCAGCGTAATGAACCTGGTCTCGTACTAAGTGACAGACATGGAACCTTGATGTAGACGCTCAAACTGCCTCCGAAGATCCTCTCTCTGAGTAACAGGAAGGAACTTCCCCAAGAACAACTCCGAGAACTGAGCCCAAGTCAGAGGTGCAGACCAGCTGGTCTAGTCAAGCAGTAATCTCTCCATCAAGTCTTAGCGGTGCCAGAAAGAGGAAATGTAGCAAAATCTAGTCCATTGGACTCCACAATGCCCATGTTCCGAAGAACCTCATAACAGCTGTCTAAATAATCCTGGGGATCCTATGATGGTGCACCAGTAAATGTAGTAGTGAATAACTTGGTGAACCGATCCAACCTCCACAGAGCGTCTGCTGACATGGCTGCTCCCTCAACTGCTGGTGCTACAATACCCGACTGAACTACTACGGCCGTCTGAGGTGCTGGAGTCTAGAACAGAGTGGAAAAATGCTCTGGCGTATAAATAGCAGGAGTCTGGGTCCCTCCCCCAGCCTGAGATCCAGGTGGTGCAGTAGCAAGGAGACCGGCCTGAGCCACGCTCTCCATGAGTCCCACTAAGCGGACTAGAGCGTCCTGAAGCATTGGGGTGGCAATGAACCCTTCTAGGACCTAAGCTGGTCCAACTAGGACTGTCTAAGTAGGAACCTCACCGGCAAAGTCTACCTGTGGGTCCTCTACTGGAGCTGCTGCCCTAGCTCTGCCTCGGCCTCTAGCACGGCCTCGGCCTCAGCCCTTCATAGGAGCTGAAATAGGAGGATCATGCTGCTGGTCGGTCGATGAGGAAGCACGCATTCTCGCCATCTTCGAGAGAGTAAAATAGAGACTCAATTAGCATTCAAAATTCAACTGGCACGACAGAGAATGAAAGATGTGAAGTTATTCCTAACTTTGCAGCCTCTGGAGGATACGTACTGACGTCTCCGTACCGATCCCTCAGACTCTACCGAGTTTGTCCGTAAGTTGTGAGACCTAAGCAACCTAGAGCTCTGATACCAACTTGTCACGACCCGAAATCCCACCTTCGAGCCATGACTGCGTCTAACGTTGAACCCGCTAGACAAGCCAACATTTGAACTAGATAAAATTCATTAACAACTAACACAGACAAGATAACTAAAGAATCGAAGGTCAACAATATTAAGGTTAACAAACAGCCAAAAATAACATAGCAATTTCGAAGTTAAACCCATATACAAATCCCAGAACTGGTGTCACATACTCACGAACTTTCTAAGAGATTACTAAAAACAGAGGTCTGAAAATAAGTACATAGGACTATCTTTGAAATATAAAGTAAGATAGAGCTGAAAGTGAAGAGTATAAGGTGACGCCAAGGCCCGCGAACGTCTGCGGGTCTACCTCGATGTCTCCTGTATGAGATGATGAGATGCTCTGACCGTCAGTGATCACCGGGTCGGCTGCGTAGTCTGCACAACATAAAGAAGTGCAGGTGTAGCATCAGTAAAACCGACCCCATGTACTGAGTAAGTGTTAAGCCTAACCTCGGTGAATTAGTGACGAGGCTAGGACCGAAAACAATATGTGTACCTGTTCAATTCTATATAATAACAGGAGAATATCGACGGAAATAAGCAAGTAAGATAGATACGGGGAGAACATGCTGGGGGTTAAAGGGGCAATAAAAATGTTAGTACGGTAGAACAGGGTAACAACTGAAATGTAAAGATAAAGGCAGGAATTTAACTTCTCAAAACATATAATGAACAACAAAAGGCACGGCATGTCCCCTCATGCATAACCTCACAATCACTCGGCACGGAATGTCCCCTCGTGCATAACCTCACAATCACTCGGCATAGAATGTCCCCTCGTGCATATATAATAACACTCGGCACGTAATGTCCCTTCGTGCATAACCTCACAATCACTCGGCACGTAATGTCCCCTCGTGCATACATAATAACACTCGGCACGGAATGACCCCCCGTGCGTGTAAATAATCAATGATCAACACGGCACGTCCCCTCGTGTGAAGGGTAACCAATAGTCAGCACGGCATGTCCTATCGTGTGACAAATAATAAACAAAGGAACAATATAATGTAAAAGTCAACACTAAGCAGTCTCAAGTGCATGGAAATACTCAATACAATTCTATTGTCCCGGCAACGAGAAATCATCAATTACAAACTCAACAAATGCCCGACAAGGGTCTCAGCTATAACCAACCTCGCATCAGAAATACAATTTCAACAGTGTAAGCCTCAATTGAACAAATAACTCAATAACTTCCCGCATCATGAAACAACATCAAGGCGTCACTTCTAAATCACCAATTACTCATAGTACGGAGAATATTAAGAACACTGTAAGTTTCATCACAATTGACTCACGGGCATGCTTGACCGCAACATATAGGCAGTCGTTACCATGCCTATACGTTGGACAAGAATTACACATAGAAAATAAGACTCTATACCTAATCCCTCAAGCTAAGGTTAGGCCAAACACTTACCTCGACTCCGAAAATGCAAGTCAGGCCTCAATCACAGTCTTTCCTTTAGAATCCGACTCCGGAACGGTATTATCTAGACATAATCAACCCAAGTATATCAATAATGGCTCAATAAATCAAAACCATAGCCTAATTATTTATTTCAAAGCATTCTTCCTAAGATTCCAAAATTTGGCCCCGGGCCCGCTTGGTCCAAACACGAGGCTCGGACCAAAACCCGATCACTCATAACCCCACGAGTTATAATATATAATTTCTTTTAAGATTCGACCCCAAATTGAGGTTGAATCACCCAAAATTCTCAAAAACCCAACTCTACCTAAAATCCCCAAATTTCTACTTTGATTTCATGATTTAGACCTAGATTCTATTGTTTGATGAAGGAAAATGGAAGTATTTAGAGTGAAAGTCACTTACCCAAGTGGTTATGGAGGTAGAAGGGCTTAGAGGTCGTCAATGGGTCTTGGAGAGGAAGAAGATGGTTGGAATTCCTGTAATGAACATTCTGTTTTTGGCCTTTTAAATAACTGGGCGAAAATGTGCATCGCGATCGCAGGAATGGGATTGCGATCGCGGAGAGTCTGGTTCCCATGCACTGCGATCGCGGATGAAAGAATGCGATCGCGAAGAAGAGCCTCGGATCCCCCCTCACTGCGATCGCGAAGAAGTGATTGCGATCGCATAGCCCAAGGGCCCCACCCTGTGCGATCGCGTAGAGTACCTAGCTAGCCCCCGCCCAGACATCCTATACCTCTATGCGATCGCGAATAGTGCTATGCGATTGCATAGAGGAACTGACCTCCCCCTTCACCTATCTCTATGCGATAGCAGAGGGACCTACGCGATCGCATAGAGCAAAACCTGAAACACCAGCAACAGCCAAAAAAAACAAGATTTTTCTAACACGTTAGCACCCCGACGCCTACCCGAAACTCACCTGAGCCCTCGGGGCTCAAAACCAAGAATACACACGACTCCCAAATCATCCTACGAACTTATTCAAGCTTTTACATCACCAAAATATCGTCAAAAACAAGGAATTAAACCTTAAAACTCATAGAATTTTTTTAGAACTTCATAAAGTTTAATTTTACCAATTTTGATCCGAAACACGTCATTCCAAGTTTGTTTTACACCAAACTTCAATGATAAGTCACATAAAATATAATAAACCTTTTTCGGGCTCCGGAACCATAATACGGGCCTGGTAACGCGGTTCTCACATAAAAATTCATTTTCAAAATCCTTTATTATTTTCACAAAACAATTTTCTTTAAAAATTCATTTCTCGGGCTTGGGACCTCGAAATTCGATTCCAGGCATACGCCCAAGTCCCATATTTTCCTACGAACCCTCCGGGGCCGTCAAATCACAGGTCCGGGTCCGTTTACCAAAAATGTTGACCAAAGTCAACTTTATTCATTTAATTATCATAAAAATCAATTTTCATCAAATTTCAACATGAAGGACTTCCCGGCTACACACCCTGGCTGCACACGCATATCGAGGTGAGATTAACGGAGGCTTTCGGGGCCTCGGAACACAGATTTAGCTAGAATTACGTTAGGATGACCCTTTTGGGTCATCACAATGGCATTTGTTTTTGGGTTAAAACCCTAATAGCAAGTCTAGCCTTATATTTCTCAATTGTACCATCAGGTCTTAATTTCTTCTTAAATATCCACTTGTTACTGAAGGGTTTACGACCTTTATGCATGTCACGACTAAAAATTCAACTAGTCGTGATGGAACCTAACCCAACCCGCTAGATAAGAAAATTAACAACTATCCAATTTAATGAGATTTGTTGAGACAAGTGAATGATAAAATAACTGAACGTTTATGCATTTTCTAAGGACTCGTAGTACAAATCATGAGCTTCTAAGATTTAGAATTCACAAAGATGGTATGAAATAAAGTACATCATCTATTTGAAAAATACATGAACAAATTAAAAGTCTAAAGATACCAAGATTAAGTGGCAGCTATGACCGGATTGCAAGTACATATTCAAATTCAGCTCTCATCGTGCACAGCAACATCAACATCCAACATCTGCATGCAAGGTGCAGAAGTGTAGTATGAGTACAACTGACCCCATGTGCTCGATAAGCAACAAACCTAACCTTAGGTTGAAAGTAGTGACGAGCTGGAACAAAGGTCAAATTCCAACACCTATAGCCAACAATAGTTCATAAAAACATAATAAAAGTGATAAAAGAAGTAACTAAGAGATACAATGCTCAGCTTGTTCACAATTCGAGCAAATAGGTATGTTTTTCAAGTATATTAATGAAAATCCAAATCTTTTACCGAAATAACCAAAATATGAGTAAGCTTGTAAAACTTACTAATAGTTGTGGTCCAGTCCTTCTCCGGACCCCGCGCATAGTGGGAGCTTAGTGCACTAGGCTGCCCTTTTTTATGAGTAAGTTTGTAAAACTGTGATTTTTCCCAAAACATTCAACAAGTAAATGTTTCACTTTCAAATGGCATGAAGAGAATACATCTAGATGCATACATTCCAATGTGTATGTGAAGTCATGAATGACGCAATGCCGTACAACATGAGAAAAATGCATCTCTATGTCTTTATGTCAAGTATGCATGTTGAATGCAACAACTCGGTGATAAAACCATATGCATACTCTCGAAGTATAAATTCACTCAGTCCTCCCAATCACTAAGTCCTCTCAATCACTCAGTCCTCCCAATCACTCAGTCCTCACAGTCACTCAATCCTCCCAATCACTCGGCACTTGTACTTGCACTTAGAAGATACACGTGCTCATTGTGGGTGTGCAGACTCCAGAGGGGTAGATTCAGCCCAAGCGCTTTAATAATCCAATCATGGCATGGATCAGCAATACCTATTGAGGCATGCATCCAATCATAAATCAATAATACCGATCCCATCAATATCCTCACAATCAGGCCCTTGGCCTCACTCAGTCATCAATCGCTCTAGTCTCTCGGGCTCATAATGTCGTAAAAATTAGCCCAAAATGATAGTGTGATGTATCAATAAATAGTAACAGAGACTGAGATAGGATATGCAAATGAATGCATATGACTGAGTATGTAATTGCAATGTACGCAAATAACTCAACAACATAAATGAACTCAGTGGGCCATAGCAGGATAAGCATATAGCCTAGACATGGTTTCTACCATGGATCACAGCTCAATTACTCTAGCGCGTAGATATTTAATAGATACGAATAATATTAGGTAACTACATAGTACCAAAAAAATAATCGAGTCACAATTCACACGATGCACGCCCACACGCCCATCACCTAGCATGTGCGTCATCTCAACACCAAACAATATCACGTATATTCAAGGGTTCACACCCTCTGCACAAAGTTTGGAAGTGTTACTTACATCGAACAAGCCATATCCAATGCCGAGCAACCCAAATGATGCTCAACAAATTCAATCTCATGCGCACCAACCTCCGAACGGCTTGAAACTAGCCAAAAGCAACCCAAGAACATCAAACAATGCCAAAGGAAACAAATCCAATCGGTAAAAGTCGAATCTTTAATCAAAAACCCTAAAGTCAACCAAAAGGTAAAACCCCGGGCCCGCACCTCGGAACATGATAGAACTCACAAAATCCGACAGTCCATTCAATTACGAGTCTAACCACACTAGTTTCACTCAAATCGTACTCTGAATCGATGCTCAAAACTCAAAACTACTCTATAAAAAATAGATAAAAACCCCTAATTTCTCTTTTGAAATCATCAACCAGTTGCCAAAAATGAATATAGATTCATGAAATATAAACAAAACCAAGTAGACAACACATACCCCAATCCATATGGTGAAACTTGCTTCAAAAATAGTCTCAATCCGAGCTCCATAACTCCAAATATGCAAAAATGTCCGAAACCTTCGAAATATAGTACTTTATACATTGTTCTAGGGGTACCTTTCACAATCCCGGTCACAAACCTTGTGATCGCGACTACAAAATTTTCCAGGACAAATTTTTCCCTATGCGATCCAGCCATTTTCCCACGATCGCGATGAACAAACTTCCATTTAACCCTTCCCAACTATTCCCATACAGCCTGTAGTGTATCACCCGTAACATTTTATACAAAGCTCCAAATGACAAACGGTTTGACTTTCTGCAAAACTAGACACAAAGAGATACAACTTTCATTTTCGGATCATCTCCAAATTCTTTGTAGATTGAAAGATATATTCTTCAAAAATCAGGTTAGTGACAGCATATTTTTCTTCTATGTGATCGCAAAATGTCTTCCGCAATCGCGGTTCACAAGTCTATTTTTCCTATTTTACTCTTCGCGATCGCGATGTAGCAAAAACCCAGCAGCTAAATGGCTTAAAAGTGGTCTGAACCATCACCAAACTCACCCAAGCCTCTCCGAACCCCGTCCCAACATACCAACAAGTCTCAAAACATAACATAAACCTATTCAAGGTCTCAAATCACACATAACAACATCAAAATCATGAATCGCCAATCAAGATCAATTTCGTAACATCATAAACATCAAACTTCGAACCAAGCGTCCGATTCAAACCTAAACAATCTTTAATGAACCAAAATTTTTCATACAAGTTCCTAATGACATAATCGAAACTATTCAAACTCCCGGAACAACAATCTGAACCCGTATCATCGAAGTCAACTATCGGCCAAACTTATGAACATTCAAAACCTTCAAATATCCAACATTCGCTAATTAGAGTCGAAACCTTCTAGAAATATCCAAATACAAATCTGGATATATGCCCAAGTACAAAATCACCATCCGGACCTAACAGAATCATCAACACCCCGATCCGAGGACAAATACTCAAAAGTAAAACTTTGTCAACTTAAAACTTCCTAGTTGAGAATCATTCTTCCAAACTAATTCTAAATGATCCAAAAATCGAAACCAACGATGCACACAAGTCATAATACATCATACGGATCTATTCATGCCCTCAAACTACCGAGCGAAGTGCAAATGCTCAAAATGACCGCTCGGGTCATTGTAGGTAAAATCAGACAAGTCTCAAGTGTGATTAGACACTACCGAGTCTAATTCACTTGTAATGACCTTTTTCCAAAAATTAGAAAATATTGACCTCATTTATTCATTATAAATCTTAGGATCTTCTTCTATTAAATAGATTAACACTGATTCATCATTCAAAACATCAAGATCAATATTTTCAGTCAAGAAAGTGGTGATAAAGTCAGGATAAAGGTTAACTTCAATTCTACGTCTCTTACTCCTTCTAAGATCATTTTCATGCTCATTAGTAGTAACACTATAACAAGGCACAATATGAGAATTAACAAACATATATGTAGAAGCATTTTAGGCACATTATATTTTATTGGAAAAACATGCTCAAAACATTTTGCATCTCTAGATTCACAAATAAAAAAATCATTCAACGACATAAATCTATAAGGAGCACTATTTTGAGCATAACCAATAAAAATAGCATCAAAAATCTTGGGTAAAACAGTTATTTGTTTAAAATCAGGTAGACCAACCTTATCCAAACACCCCCACACTTACAGAATTTTAAAGTTAGGGGCAAACCCTTTTCAAAACTCATATGGAGTTTTATCTAACTTCTTATGAGGTACATTATTAAGAACATATCATGAACATAAAACATATCCCACATATTATTAGATAAACCTGAACTCAAAAGCATAGAATTCATCATTTCCTTACGGGTTCAATTTTTTCGTTCCGCTACACCATTTTGTTGGTGCGTATATGGAGTCCTAGCCTCATGTATAATATTGTTTTCCTCAAAAAGGCTTCTAGAGTGTTAGTAATATATTCACCACCCTATCAGACCTAAGTCTCGTGATTTTTCTATCTAAGTCGATTTTCTACTTCTACTTTGTGTTTCAAAAACATGCTTTCAACCTCATCTTTTGACTTAAGAATATATACCTTAGTGTACCTAGAAAATTATCTACAAAGGTTATGTAGTATTTCTTTCCATTCTTACTAACACTTTTCTTGAAATCTGCTAAGTCCGAATGCACTAGTTCAAGCAATTATGTCTTTCTACTATTTACATTCTTAAAAGGCTTTTTGGTATGTTTTGCCTCTACACAAACATGACAATTTTAAAAATTATCAACATTGACAGCAAGAATTAACTCCATTTTCCTAAGTCTTTTAATAGAAACAATATTAACATAATCTAGTTTACCATGCCACAAATCAATAGATTCAGCAATATAAGCATTATTGAATGTACTCGTATTATTAGTAATCTCTTGAATGATGTTCATTACATGTAACCCCCCACTAACGTAACCCTTCCAAAAAAAGTCTCCCTCATGAGAAATAACAACTTTTTTAGCTTCAAAAACAAGTTTAAGAGCTGCTTTGTTGAGAAGCACACCAGAAAATAAGTTTCTATGAAGGGAGGATATGTATAGAATATTGTTCAAGTTTAAGGTTTTTCCAGAAGTTAACTTAAGGAGGATTTTTTATTTTCCCATAACTCCAACTGTAGTGGAGTTACCCATGTAGATACACTCGCCATCAGCAGATTCCTCGAAGTCATAAATAGCTCATTGTTGGCGTAAAGGTGCCTTGAAGCGCATGTGTCCAGTATGTAGTCAGTCTTGTTAGCCACCATGTTTGCCTCAACGACCACACTAGCAATGACATCACCACCCTCAGTAAGGTTAGCTTGGACTGGAGCTTTTCCTATATGATTTGAGCTTTGTCCTTGTCTCTGGTTACAGTGGAAAGCCTTGTGACAAATTTTGTCGCAAGCATAGCAAGGTCCTTTTGACTTTTGAATATGGCCCTCCGGCTCATTGAAATAATTCTTCTTATTCACATGTCCTTTCTTCTGGACTTTCTTCTGTTTTTCTTTAAACCTGTCTTTCAAAAAAGTACTAGAAGATTCCACAAGGTTAGCTTTAGAGGAATTAATAGAGAGAGAGAGAGAGAGAGAGAGAGAGAGAGAGAGATTTCATCTTATCCTTAAGTCGTTCAACCTCCTCTTCTTTGAGATGGTTTGCTTCCTTAGTCCTCATGTGACTGATCAGTTCTTGAAGAGTTAAATTATTACTTCTTGTGTTTCAGTTGATTCCTGTAATCACTCTAGGAAGGTGGAAATATTTCAAGCAGAACATTAGCCTAAAGAATCTCACACATCTCCATGCCTTCATTCAAAACATCAGCAGTCAAATTCTCATACTCGTGAACCTGCTCCATGATTATCTTATCATCAACTATCTGAAAATTGATCCATCTTCCAACCACATACTTCTTTTTTCCCAGGTCATATGCACCATAATTCTTCTCCATACTATCCCATATGGCTTTTGCAGATTTATAATTTATAAACAACTCAAAGAGAATGTTAGTTATATGGTTAAGCAGATACCCTCGAACAATTTTATTATCCTTTTAAAATTTCAAGTTTCCAACTAAACTCTCAATCTTTGACTGATTAGGAAGTATTTCATTGAAAGTGGTAGCCATTAGTCAATATTATATATAAAAGTCGCTTTCAAATTGTAAGAAAAATTAGTAGATAATATTGACCAAGAACAAAAAGGAAAGAAGAACAACTTATCGAATAATATTATGTCGTGGCAAGCTACTGCCTTGAAAGAGATTTTGGCCCGACTTGGTACAAATCGTTAAGACCGGTCGCTCCCAAGGTTCTACAGCACCTCCAAACATGTCGACTCGTGGCTGGATGTTTGGAATTTTTAGAAAATAATTACCCAGAAGGAAGAGAAGATGAATGTGTTTTTCTGTGGTTGCAACTTTGATGGCCCAGGCGTATGACTTTATGAATGAATCCGCCAGCACGGCAAATGAATCTATCGAATTGGGGGCAAGGTTTTGGTACCACATCATGGCTCCCTTCGACACTGTTTCTCCAAAAATATTTAATTGGACAAATTCGATCTCGTTCTCTTTTAAGATATTCCCCTTCACGGCACAAGTGTAGGCGGTGATGTGCTCGTTGGGATCCGAAGTGTCGTTGTATTTCGCCAGGTCGGGCATTCTGAATTTTTTTGGGATGGGATTTGGGTCTGAGATCGAAGGGAAAGGTCTTTGTACGAACGTCTTTGAATCCATACCCTTTAAAATCGGGGGTACACCCGAAATTTGGTCGACCCTCTTGTTGTAGGACTCTACTTTTTTGTCATTTGCTTCTATCCTCTTTTCCCCTGACTCGATTCTCTTGGTGAGGTCCTCGAACAATTTTATGATGGCTGGATCGGTCGCCGACATCTCGTTGTTCGATCTCTCCGCAACCTGCTCGAACTGAGGAGCCACCTGTGGTGCTACAGTGCTCGGAGTCTTTTGTTGGCGTTGTAGCTGAGCGATCGCCAGTTGTTGTGCCTGCAATATTTCAAAAATATCATGGAAGCATACCTGATTTTCTTCCTGAACCGGGGTGTTCTGAACCTCCTTCTCTCCCACAGGGTGCGCGTCACCATTGGTGCGGGAACTGATGTCGACGCGTTGAGCGTTGTGCGAGCCCACATCCACCGGGTTTAGGTTAGGGACACCCTCAGGGTTTTGCAGCGGTGCTCCAGCGCCTGAAACAGCTGCGCTATTTTCTCCACGATCTTTGACGTTGTTGTTTTCGCATGCGTTTACCGAGTTAGACATTCTATCCTGAAATCAAAGATCTTAGGGCAAGAAAAAGCATGAAAGATAACTTGCATTTTTTCAAGGAACTGGTACTAAAACAATCACTACTATCTTTAGCCCCACGGTGGATGCCAAATTATTTACCGTGAAAATGGTAATTACAATTATATTTAGTTAAGTGATTCTAAAAATACGTGATTTATCTTAATACCATTTATTGAAAAATTGTAGCTAAGTGCGTTAAAGCAGAGTATAACGAAAGCAGTTAAAAAGCTAAAGAAAAGCAAACCAGAGCGCCTTAGGTCGAAGGCTTGACATAGACCTCGAGGGTCTTAGGGACTAAGGTTTGAGGCCTGGGTCGGAGGATCGATGAAGCTATAACATATTTGTAAGACTTGTGATACGCTATTTATGATCAGTGATAAGCTATAAATGAAGAACAAGTAGTGGAAAGAAGTAAATGCGAGTAAATGAGGTAGTAAAGAGAAGTAGGAAAATGCCTTGTATTCAATGTATTGTGTCCTCCCATAAAATGACAAACGCCCCGTTTTTATAAGATGGGGAGTTCCAACATAGTACACATGCATTTATTACACAAATTTGCAATTGATACTTCCATTTAATGTTTGAGTACGAATATGTACTTTTATTCCAGAGCCATTTGTCTTGGTCATCACGCCGCTTCCCAACGCCGATTCTGAGCTTGTTCCCTCTCAAGGTCAGTGTGATGAAGACCCGAGGTCAGAACATGGGTCGTGCCTTGGGTTCTGTATCACACAACTATCTGATGTCGTAATACATATAAAATTGACCCTCACAGTTTAACCGTATACAATTTGTGAAGGTGAGAGGGTAAAAAATTTGATGAAAATGAATTTCGTCAAAGTTTGGCATTTTGAGATAAAAACAGGCTATAAATATCCGGTATTGATGTACTAGTGTCATAGAAGGTACCACATGACCATGATAGTAAGGTGCATGGAGTTTGTTAAAAGTGAGTAGTATTCTAAGTAATTTGGGATAATTCTTAATTATGTGGGTAATTGGTTAGTTATTGGATTAGTGGGGGAATAACAAAGATAATTAAGTTATTGGATAATCTTAAAGCCAAAAACATGGCAACAAAATGTAGTCAATCAAAAGGCTCTTAAATTATGTTTCTAGGTGTCATAATTTGGACATTATTTGGCCAAGACATCCCTATCAAGTATGGACCACACAAATCCAACAATTTTAAGAAATTTACCTTATTAATGTATGATTCTAAGTATGGCAAAAGACGGTTTAAGCTTCAATTTGGATTTGCAACTCTAAGAGATTTGAAACGAAGCGATTCGGTGTAATCGTAATGAGCTTTGCAAGTCTAAGAGAGCACGGTACAATCTTTATCAAGTACATCATATGTATTTTTCCTACTTCGATTCGCCGTTATGTGTTGTTGCAATTGACGTGTGTTAGAGATATTGTCAAGAGAATCGGCTTAGGTTTAAGGCTAAACCTTTCTTCATTTTGGCATGATCCAATACCTACTTGTGTTTGATAACGAGATATAAAGAGAAGTTCATACTCCCGAATTTATATACATTATCCTAGTCTCATAAGTTACAGTATTCTCTCTTATCGGGACTTCATATTAAATTGAATATTGTCTTCTTCCAGTCAAGAGAGCAAAGATCCTATATATATATATATATATATATATAGTATTACAGTATTTTCATTACCGTCGAGCTATAATCGATGAGCAGGCCCCTATTGGGCAACCTCTGATCAGATGGTAAGTTATACACCGAGCCTATTGTGGCCGAGTGCCTATGAACGAGCCCAGCATGGACGAGATATAGAGTGTAGTATGGCTGAGCATCTATGAGCAAACCTACTATGTCAGAGCAGTTATATATACTGAGACTTATAAGATAGGACATTTATTTCACTTACTATATTGAGAGAGTTGAGTTAGTATCAGCAAGCTAGCATATCTTCATATTATCTTTAACTCCCAGTTACTTTTAGTTATTATATTATCTGTTCAGTTTCAGCTTTCAGTATATTGCATTACATAATCGGTACATTATTTCGTATTGACATCCCTTTTCTGGGGGCGCTACATTTCATGCGTGTGGTTTTAGACAGACAGACGGGTAGACCTCCTCATTAGGTGTGGCCCGAGTTCAGCTTTATCGGTAAGCTCCATGCCCTTCGAAGTTGCCGGGTCTAGAGCTTTATGTACATCTTGTGTATATATGTATATATGTTATGAGTAGGTCGGGCCCTTGTTCCGATCACGGTATATCCATCAGTAGAGGCTTGTAGACATATCTTGTCAGTCAGTCAAGTATGTTGGGCTTGTAGGCCTTTTATGTATATTTTGTTGGTTTGCTAGTCGTCGTAGTTATGACGGCCTTGTCGGCCCAGCTTCATATTGATGCTTAGTCTGCATTCACAATTGTCTTGCAATGTGGCCCAAGGACAATGAATGACATTATATGTTCAGAGTCCCTTAGTCGCAAGTTGGTACGCAAGGATAGGTGAGGCACTAGGTGTCGGTCTCACCCCCAGGTTCGGGGCATGACAAAAGTAGTATCAGAGCAGTTCTGTCCTAGGGAGTCTACAAGTCGTGTCTAGTAGAGTCTTGTTTATGGGTGTGTCGTGGACCACACTTATAATCAAGAGGATACAGGCATTTAGGACTGTCACTCATTCGTCTTACTCTAGATCGTGTGGTAGAACTCACTTGTAAGAATTCAGATTTCTAAATTCTATTATATTCGTAATACAATGATACTGGCATCTAGAAAGACAATTGGTAAGGGGTTGAATATGGTTGTGGAAGAATTGAGTCAGAGGAACTCGATTTTGCATAATGCTCATGATGAGTAAATGTAAGGTCTCTAGCAGAACATGTGGATACTAAGACGTGTAAGCTTCTTGATAAGGATCCCTAAGGCAGGAATATCTATCCACTCTTACAGTAAAAAGGGATACGAGAATTAGAAGCTAGATACAAGTTTCAGAAAGTAAAAGAAGCAAGGTGAAGAAGAATACGACGCACCCAGTTATTGAAGATTATCAGTATTTGCAACTCAGGCAGAGAAATATAAGCATATTGTGTTACCTTAAACGGTAACAGAGGTATGTACAATCGGCCACACCTATCTCAATTATGCCCTATGGGAACTAACAAATATAGTTTAAGAGAAGGACGGGATATCATGATCCTACTGGGGTTAGAGTAACCCAAAATGATGGATGGATTGTCTGTGTTTGTTGACATTTTCGAGGGATATTGCAAATATGCTAATGGATCTCCTTGTGAGACACCCAGATGGTGCACTCCAGAATAGTACAACTGATATGAATACGGGAATGTTCAAAGACAGGCACTAGAATCCTGGAAGGAATAAATATTACCTTAGTATGGCTCTCGTCCCTAGTAGAGCGAGAATGCTAGGAAATCCGAAGAGCCAATGAATGAAGCAAGGGGAGCTAAAAGCAAAAGAATGTCATGTTGAAGTTTTCAAAAGAAAGTGATAGGCAGAAATATTAGCAGGGAAATAAGAAGATAGATAAGGAAGCATTATGAGTAAGATGTGATACATGGATGACAACGGTAGAAAAAAAATTAAATGATAGTATTACAGAGTCTATAGTCAAGTAAAGGAAAATACAAGAGACGTAAGGCCTTGTGACAACAAATAAGTATAGGCCATAAAGTCATATCCTCATTTCGAGAAATAAGTTTGTGACTCTAACGTGATTACCAGAAGGAAAAGTTAAACCCCAAAGTAATAGAAATCAATATAGACTGATGAACAAGATAAACTAAACAAGAATTAGGGACTGAGTGATTAAACAATTGCCGGCATCATGAGAATTTTAGATTACATTACGGCAATAATAGAATGGGCAACAGAAGAAGATTCATGAGAAATCCATAGAATGGTCATTTAGGAAGACGCTTCCCTAAAGCAAGCAATGTCAGAAAAATTAAGCTTAAGGGATTGTGTGTGCCTGTTATACTAAGTGTCACCCTCGCGAGATAGGAATTTTGTTATCCTTGGTACAGAAGGATTACCGCAAGGCGATTAAGGGTCATCGATGATGTGAAAAGACGCCAAAAATAAAGAGGTAAAACATCCATAGGTAGATTGTCGTAGATCCAACTCTTAGTACTCCCCTAAAGGGGGAAATATGAAGTGATGTGGCATTAAGTCAGAATTAAGTGATTCTAGTAAATATAGAATCGTAAAGGATGAATGCGATAAAAATAAGAAAGGGATGAGATTGCACTTACTTAAATCCTACAGATATGCTATGATTCCAGAACATTATACAAACACGATGTCAAGGAGAGGAAGTAAGGGTTCCTGCCCGAGATGTTATTGATAGATAAGGAGCCAGTGTGGGGTGTAGGTTAAGACAAAGGAAATGACCCAAGAAAGATTACGTGGAATATTAATATGAGAATGGGCCAACGAGTAGTTAGTAGTTGATTCAGGAAGAGCCTAGTTATGGCTAGACAGGAGGTTAGAGACGAATCAACAGATCATGCAAGATAAACATAGTAAAACCCAATATAGTTAATTTGTCATGACCCAAATTAGGGGGCCACGACTAGCACCCGGTTCCCACTCAACCGAGAGCCACGTACCTTATACTTTTATATTATAAGACTCATCACGGGCCGTGATAGGCCACATCGATATATATAATTGACAATATTTGGACATAACTCACATAACTAATTCAAAAAAGATCTATATAGAAACATAGGGGCTGACAAGGCCGTTGACATGTCATACCTATAACTATACGCAGGACACTGTCTGCAAAACCTCTAAGGAAACATGACCATAATATATAAGTCGGGACAGGGTCCCCGACATCCTCATAAAACAAAGTAACATATATAGAACATGACTCGGCAATACTCAAGGAAAATGTGGAGCTCACCAACCAAAAGCTCATATCTGGAGGCAGACTACAGTGGATGGTCCTCACCTTGCCTATCTACACCTGCGCGTCATGAAACACAACGCTCTAGGAAATGGGACGTCATAACGAAGAATGTACCAAGTATGTAAGGCAGATATTAAACGTAATAATAATAAGATACTATCTCGGGGAGAGATAAGAGTCAACTTATAACTTCTGGCTTGCGGCTGAGGTCCATAACATATAGAATAAAACCCATCTCTTATATATAAATAAAATTGAAATATAGTAGTTCTGATTGCATCATTCTCGTGGCGTTAACCGCCTAACTGATCAGTGGTAACTGCCTGACCGGTCGTAGTGCAGTGGTAAATGCATGACTACCCGACCAGTCAAAAATCGGTGGTAAATATGTAATTGCCCGACCGGCCGTAGCGCGGTGGTAAATGTGTGACTGCCTGATCGAATGTAGCTCGGTAGTGAATGTGTAACTGCCCAACCGACCGTGGCTCGATGGTAAATGAAGATGCACGTGTCACTATATTGTAGACATTAACATCTTTATCATATGCCTCAAAAGGGACTAGAAACATACATAGACATGCTTGAATATCATTTTACAAAAATGAATAACATAGACAACCTTAACTGTTAAGAGTAGAAACACTTATGAAATAACATTACGTTTATGTATCGTTAATCGGATCATGCCAAAATGGAAAGAAGGATTAGCCTTAACATACCTGGAGTAGAGAATATCCGTGTGATACTCTTGAGAAGGTTTGCAAAATCTCATGTTGCTTATGATACTATGAAATCTCTGTTTGAATTATTAAAGATACATACCCTTCTACGTTAGCTTCAAATTGCGTTCAATGTTGGCTTCAGGTTACCTTTTACATTAGCTTCATATGGTCTTATTAGAGCCATTTCAATTCTTTCCCATGTTGAAGATATGTATCTTTTTAATTGTTAAAAGACGTGTAGCCTCTTTGAATTTCAAGGCTTTTCTTTTAATTGGTTGCCACCAAACCCAACATGACTAATGAGTCATTTGTTTTGGGTAGTGGCTTTATGCCACGTAAGGGTGGGGAGGGGTTTTAATTTTATCCATAGCCTATTAGTTAATTAGGAAATATCACGTTACCCGATAATTAATCAATTACCTACATAATTAAGACTTATCTCAAATTACTTAAAATTATACTTATTTTGAATACACTTTATACATCATACTATAATATACTTTACTATCATGGTCGTGTGATATATTTCATAGCACTAACCAAAAAATACGCAGTATTATAGCTTGGATCGTATTTTATCACAAAATGACAAACTTCAGCGATACTCAATTTCTTTGATTAGTTAACCCTCTGAACTTTATAACACTTACTTATCACTTGTTACAAATAGAATAAATTCTTATAACCTAAAAAATAATCTCATACCCGAGTCTATGTTGATTAATTTATGGCAAAGCTTTATCATACGAAATGCGGGATGCAACAGAATCCAACCTCGCAGTAACATTCGTCCTCAAATGTTTAAACTTTCAAGATCTACATACTTACTCATCAATTATAAGCGTATATATAATCCCAGGCTTTACTCCAATGAAACAAATATCAGGCTCTCACGGGGTCAGGACGTCCTCCCTCTCTAAAACTATTTCCTAATCCATTCGTCAACTACGATTCTGTTAATCTATCTTCTAGGCGCTGTCACCTATTAATTGTAATTTTAATAACCGTGTTCATAACTTTCTATTCCATTGTACTAACTTTCCCGAAATCTTGCGTACTATATGTTGTTTCCTCCCTTGGGTGTTAGAGATATAAGGGTTCTAACTTCCTAATGTCCTAGGTTACTCCCCTTTCCTTCCTTAGTCCATTATTCTTAGGTTCTTAATTAGCTTTCAAGCTAGCCTTGGTTTCCCTTAACCCTTCATATGTAATCCCCACTCACTCTTATATTAATCATATTAACTGGGCAATTTGCGTTAATAAGGTCGGACATTACCTATAGTCACAGTACTTGACACATCATCTGGTGTAGCCTCTGGGTCCTGATGACCTGCTAAAGCATATATGCGGTTCTGACTATCATCGGAACTAGATGCTCCACCCCTGCCTCTACCTCTACCAGCTGATGCCTGAGGGCCTCGCTCTTGAGGGCGTACTGAAGAGGAGGATACTCTTATAAATCCGGTGGGCTGAACGATCCCGCTTCTGTCATTCATAGGACAATCCCTCATGTAATGACTAGGGTTTCCACATGTATAGCATACATTAAATCCCTGACGACATTGTCCAGAATAAGCTAGACCGCATTGATTGCACCGTGAAAGAAGCGCCCTCATCTGCGCTGAATTACTCCGATTCTGAAAACCCAAAATTCTCGAGCCCTGACCTAATTCAGAATAATCAGATCCCACATAATACGACTTCTGCAACTATCGGACACTATCAATAGGATATGGTGGCATAGGAATTCCTGGAAAATCCTCGGGTTGTGTAGCAGACATAGCCTTATAATGCTGACCCTCATCACGATTCTCATATTGCTTCCATTTTCGATCCTCCAAATTCTGAGCATAATCCTGGATGTGATAAATATCCTTACTATCAAGGAGAGCGACAGTGAAATACTCATTAATCAGGTGTGGCCCAAGTCCTACCACAAACCAATGCACTCGGTCACTCATTTCAACCACAATCGAGGGGGCATACCTCGCCAAGAAATCAAACTGGAGACTATACTATCGCACACTCATATTATATTGCTTAATAGCCAAGAACCTTTCTACCCTTTCCTGACGAATCTCAGCCGGCAATTAATGACGCAAGAAAGTCCCTAAGAACTCTTCTCATACCGTTGGAGATGCATTTTTCCCTCTAGACAATTCCCAAGTTTCATACCACTGAACCCCAACATCCCGCAATCGGTAAGAGGCCAACTCTACTGACTAAGTGTATGATGCATGCATCACCCTCAAAGTCGTCTGCATCCTATCAATAAAGTTTTGCGGTTCCTCATACTTGTTGGATCCAGTAAACACTAGAGGGTCCAGGTTGATGAAGTCTCTAACTCTCACGCTAATAACGATGTAAACATGACCAACACCTGTAGCTACCTGGCGCTGAGCCTGAGCAGATACCAAACTAGTCAACAATTGTACTGCACTCCGCATATCTATATCCTCATCCTGAACAATAGGTGGAGGTACTGGGTTCCTCCTCATCTCCTCGGGTGCTGGCGAAGTCATAGAACTATGCAAGGGTGTCATATTTTCCCTCGGGGTCTCACTCTGGCCTTCACTAGACATTGGTACTCTACTCATGCCCTCATCCGCCACTGCTTAACCTTTCTAACTAGTTGTAGCTTTCTTGGTCATATGCATCGCCGTATATATAAAACAAGTCAAGGGATTTATTCCTTATGACTGTGTTCTATTGCACGATCTGATATCAAGAAGGAAGGATAATTGATCCCTAAATCCCCTGTAGTTTCCTGTTTATACAATGTGGTGCACAACACATTCATAAACATGACTCTACTATACACGGTTTGCAGACAAGCTTAGGACCGAACTGCTCTAATACAACTATTGTGACGACCCAAATCAGGGGGCCACGACTTGCACCCGGTTCCCACTCAACTGATCGCCAAGAACCTTATCATTTTATATTATAAGACTCGTCACGGGTCAAGATAGGCCACAACTATATATATAATTTACAATATTAGGACTTAACTCACATAACTTATTCAAAAAAAGATTTATATAGATATATAAGGGCCGACAAAGCCGTTGACACGTCATACCTAAAACTATACACAGGACAGTGTCTGCAAAACCTCTAAGGAAACATGAACATAATATATAAGTCGGGACAGGGTCCCTGACATCCTCATAAAACAAAGTAACATATATAGAACGTGACTCGGCAATACTCAAGGAAGATGTGGAGCTCACCAACCAAAAGCTGATATCTGGAGGCAGCCTACAGTGGATGGTCTTCACCTCGCCTATCTACACATGCGTGGCATGAAACACAACGTTCCACGAAATGGGATGTCAGTACGAAGAATGTACCAAGTATGCAAGGAAGAAATGAAAGGTAATAATAATAAAATACTATCTCAGTGAGAGATATGAGTCAACTTATAAATTCTGGCTTGCAGCTGAGGGTCGTAACATATAGAATAATACTCATCTTGTATATATAAATAACATTACAATACAGTAGTTCTGATTACATCATTCTCATGGCTTTCACAGCCCAACTGATCATTGGTAACTGCCCGACCAGCCTGATCGAATGTAGCTCGGTAGTGAATGTGTAACTGCCCAACCGACCGTGGCTCGATGGTAAATGAAGATGCACGTGTCACTATATTGTAGACATTAACATCTTTATCATATGCCTCAAAAGGGACTAGAAACATACATAAACATGCTTGAATATCATTCTACAAAAATGAATAACATAGACAACCTTAACTGTTAAGAGTAAAAACACTTATGAAATAACATTACGTTTATGTATCGTTAATCAGATCATGCCAAAAAGGAAAGAAGGATTAGCCTTAACATACCTGGAGTAGGGAATCTCCGTGTGATACTCTTGAGAAGGTTTGCAAAATCTCACGTTGCTTATGATACTATGAAATCTCTGTTTGAATTATTAAAGATACATACCCTTCTACGTTAGCTTCAAATTTCCTTCAATGTTGGCTTCAGGTTGCCTTTTACGTTAGCTTCATATGGTCTTATTAGAGCCATTTCAATTATTTCTCATGTTGAAGATATGTATCTTTCTAATTGTTAAAAGACGTGTAGCCTTTTTGAATTTCAAGGCTTTTCTTTTAATTGGTTGCCACCAAACCCAACATGACTAATGAGTCATTTGTTTTGGGTAGTGGCTTTCTGCCACGTGAGGGTGGGGAGGGGTTTTAATTTTATCCATAGCCTATTAGTTAATTAGGAAATATCACGTTACCCGATAATTAATCAATTACCTACATAATTATGACTTATCTCAAATTACTTAAAATTCTACTTATTTATAATACACTTTACACATCATACTATAATATACTTTACTATCATGGTCGTGTGATATATTTCATAACACTAATCAAAAAATACGCAGTATTATAGCTTGGTTCGTATTTAATCACAAAATGACAAACTTCAGCAATACTCAATTTCTTTGATTAGTTAACCCTCTGAACTATATAACACTTATCACTTGTTACAAATAGAATAAATTCTTATAACCTAAAAAATAATCTCATACCCGAGTCTATGTTGATTAATTTATGGCAAAGCTTTATCATACGAAATGCGGGATGCAACAGAATCCAACCTCGCAGTAACATTCGTCCTCAAATGTTTAAACTTGCAAGATATACATACTTACTCATCAATTATAAGCGTATATATCTTCCCAGGCTTTACTCCAATGAAACAAATATCAGGCTCTCACGGGGTCAGGACGTCCTCCCTCTCTAAAACTATTTCCTTATCCATTCGTTAACTAGGATTCTGTTAATCTATCTTCTAGGCGCTGACACCTATTAATTGTAATTTTAATAACCGTGTTCATAACTTTCTATTCCATTGTACTAACTTTCCCGAAATCTTGCGTACTATATGTTGTTTCCTCCCTTGGGCGTTAGAGATATAAGGGTTCTAACTTCCTAATGTCCTAGGTTACTCCCCTTTCCTTCCTTAGTCCATTATTCTCAGGTTCTTACTTAGCTTTCAAGCTAGCCTTGGTTTCCCTTAACCCTTCATATGTAATGCCCACTCACTCTTATATTAATCATATTAACTGGGCAATTTGCGTTAATAAGGTCGGACATTAACTATAGTCACAGTACTTGACACATCATCTGGTGTAGCCTCTGGGTCCTGATGACCTGCTAAAGAATATATATGCGGTTCTGACTATCGTCGGAGCTATATGCTCCACCCCTGCCTCTACCTATACCAGCTGATGCCTGAGGGCCTCGCTCTTGAGGGCGTACTGAAGAGGAGGATACTCTTATAAATCCGGTGGGCTGAACGATCCCGCTTCTGTTATTCATAGGACAATCCCTCATGTAATGACTAGGGTTTCCACATGTATAGCATACATTAAATCCCTGACGACATTGTCCAGAATAAGCTATACCGCATTGATTGCACAGTGGAGGAAGCGCCCTCATCTGCGCTGAATTACTCCGATTCTGAAAACCCAAAATTCTCGAGCCCTGACCTAATTCAGAATAATCAGATCCCTCATAATACGGCTTCTGCAACTATCGGACACTATCAACAGGATATGAAAGCATAGGATTTACCGAAAAATCCTCGGGTTGTCTAGCATACATAGTCTTCTTATGCTGACCCTCATCACGATTCTCATATTTCTTCCATTTTCGATCCTCCAAATTCTGGGCAGAATCCTGGATGTGATAAATATCCTTACTATCAAGGAGAGCGACAGTGAAATACTCATTAATCAGGTGTGGTCCAAGTCCTACCACAAACCAATGCACTCGGTCACTCATTTCAACCACAATCGAGGGGGCATACCTCGCCAAGAAATCAAACTGGAGACTATACTATCGCACACTCATATTCTATTGCTTAATAGCCAAGAACCTTTCTACCCTTTCCTGACGAATCTCAGCCGGCAATTAATGTTGCAAGAAAGCCCCTAAGAACTCTTCTCATACCGTTGGAGATGCATTTGTCCCTCTAGACAATTCCCAAGTTTCATACCACTGAACCCCAACATCCCGCAATCGGTAAGAGGCCAACTCTACTGACTCAGTGTATGATGCATGCATCACCCTCAAAGTCATCTGCATCCTATCAATAAAGTTTTGCGGGTCCTCATACTTGTTGGATCCAGTAAACACTAGAGGGTCCAGGTTGATGAAGTCTCGAACTCTCACGCTAATAACGCTGTAAACGTGACCAACACCTGTAGCTACCTGGCGCTGAGCCTGAGCAGATACCAAACTAGTCAACAACTGTACTGCACTCCGCATATCCATATGCTCATCCTGAACAATAGGTGGAGGTACTGGGTTCCTCCTCATCTCCTCGGGTGCTGGCAAAGTCATAGAACTATGCAAGGGTGTCATATTTTCCCTCGGGGTCTCACTCTGGCCTTCACTAGACATTGGTACTCTACTCATGCCCTCATCCGCCACTATTTAACCTTTCTAACTAGTTGTAGCTTTCCTGGTCATATGCATCGCCGTATATATAAAACAAGTCAAGGGATTTATTCCTTATGACTGTGTTCTATTGCACGATCTAATATCAAGAAGGAAGGATAATTGATCCCTAAATCCCCTGTAGTTTCCTGTTTATACAATGTGGTGCACAACACATTCATAAACATGACTCTACTATACACGGTTTGCAGACAAGCTTAGGATCGAACTGCTCTAATACAACTATTGTGACGACCCAAATCAGGGGGCCACGACTTGCACCCGGTTCCCACTCAACCGATCGCCAAGAATCTTATCATTTTATATTATAAGACTCGTCACGGGTCAAGATAGGCCACAACTATATATATAATTGACAATATTAGGACTTAACTCACATAACTTATTCAAAAAAAGATTTATATAGATATATAAGGGCCGACAAGGCCGTTGACATGTCATACCTAAAACTATACACAGGACACTGTCTGCAAAACCTCTAAGGAAACATGACCATAATATATAAGTCGGGACAGGGTCCCTGACATCCTCATAAAACAAAGTAACATATATAGAACGTGACTCGGCAATAATCAAGGAAGATGTGGAGCTCACCAACCAAAAGCTGATATCCTGAGGCAGCCTACAGTGGATGGTCTTCACCTCGCCTATCTACACATGCGTGGCACGAAACACAACGTTCCAGGAAATGGGATGTCAGTACGAAGAATGTACCAAGTATGCAAGGCAGAAATGAAAGGTAATAATAATAAAATACTATCTCAGTGAGAGATAAGAGTCAACTTATAAATTCTGGCTTGCAGCTGAGGGTCGTAACATATAGAATAATACTCATCTTGTATATATAAATAACATTACAATACAGTAGTTCTGATTACATCATTCTCATGGCTTTCACTGCCCAACTGATCAGTGGTAACTGCCCGACCAGCCTGATCGAATGTAGCTCGATAGTGAATGTGTAACTGCCCAACCGACCGTGGCTCGATGGTAAATGAAGATGCACGTGTCACTATATTGTAGACATTAACATCTTTATCATATGCCTCAAAAGGGACTAGAAACATACATAGACATGCTTGAATATCATTTTACAATAATGAATAACATAGACAACCTTAACTGTTAAGAGTAGAAACACTTATGAAATAACATTACGTTTATGTATCGTTAATCGGATCATGCCAAAAAGGAAAGAAGGATTAGCCTTAACATACCTGGAGTAGGGAATCTCCGTGTGATACTCTTGAGAAGGTTTGCAAAATCTCACGTTGCTTATGATACTATGAAATCTCTGTTTGAATTATTAAAGATACATACCCTTCTACGTTAGCTTAAAATTGCCTTCAATGTTGGCTTCAGGTTGCCTTTTATGTTAGCTTCATATGGTCTTATTAGAGCCATTTCAATTCTTTCCCATGTTGAAGATATGTATCTTTTTAATTGTTAAAAGACGTGTAGCCTTTTTGAATTTCAAGGCTTTTCTTTTAATTGGTTGCCACCAAACCCAACATGACTAATGAGTCATTTGTTTTGGGTAGTGGCTTTCTGCCACGTGAGGGTGGGGAGGGGTTTTAATTTTATCCATAGCCTATTAGTTAATTAGGAAATATCACATTACCCGATAATTAATCAATTACCTACATAATTATGACTTATCTCAAATTACTTAAAATTCTACTTATTTTGAATACACTTTATACATCATACTATAATATACTTTACTATCATGGTCATGTGATATATTTCATAACACTAATAAAAAAATACGCCGTATTATAGCTTGGATCGTATTTTATCACAAAATAACAAACTTCAGCGATACTCAATTTCTTTGATTAGTTAACCCTTTGAACTTTATAACACTTACTTATCACTTGTTACAAATAGAATAAATTCTTATAAACTAAAAAATAATCTCATACATGAGTCTATGTTGATTAATTTATGGCAAAGCTTTATCATACGAAATGCGGGATGCAACAGAATCCAACCTCGCATTAACATTCGTCCTCAAATGTTTAAACTTGCAAGATGTACATACTTACTCATCAATTATAAGTGTATATATCTTCCCAGGCTTTACTCCAATGAAACAAACATCAGGCTCTCACGGGGTCAGGACGTCATCTCTCTCTAAAACTATTTCCTTATCCATTCGTTAACTACGATTCTGTTAATCTATCTTCTAGGCGCTGAAGACTATTAATTGTAATTTTAATAACCGTGTTCATAACTTTCTATTCCATTGTACTAACTTTCCCGAAATCTTGCGTACTATATGTTGTTTCCTCCCTTGGGCGTTAGAGATATAAGGGTTCTAACTTCCTAATGTCCTAGGTTACTCCCCTTTCCTTCCTTAGTCCATTATTCTCAGGTTCTTACTTAGCTTTCAAGCTAGCCTTGGTTTCCCTTAACCCTTCATATGTAATGCCCACTCACTCTTATATTAATCATATTAACTGGGCAATTTGCATTAATAAGGTCGGACATTACCTATAGTCACAGTACTTGACACATCATCTGGTGTAGCCTCTGGGTCATGATGACCTGCTAAAGCATATATGCGGTTCTGACTATCTTCGGAGCTAGATGCTCCACCCCTGCCTCTACCTCTACCAGCTGATGCCTGAGGGCCTCGCTCTTGAGGGCGTACTGAAGAGGAGGATACTCTTATAAATCCGGTGGGCTAAACGATACCGCTTCTGTCATTCATAGGACAATCCCTCATGTAATGACTAGGGTTTCCACATGTATATCATACATTAAATCCCTGACGACATTGTCCAGAATAAGCTATACCGCATTGATTGCACCGTGGAGGAAGCGCCCTCATCTGCGCTGAATTACTCCGATTCTGAAAAACCCAAAATTCTCGAGCCCTGACCTAATTCAGAATAATCAGATCCCTCATAATACGGCTTCTGCAACTATCGGACACTATCAACAGGATATGGTGGCATAGGATTTACCAGAAAATCCTCGGGTTGTCTAGCAGACATAGCGTTCTTATGCTGACCCTCATCACGATTCTCATAGTGCTTCCATTTTCGATCCTCCAAATTCTGAGCATAATCCTGGATGCGATAAATATCCATACTATCAAGGAGAGCGACAGTGAAACACTCATTAATCAGGTGTGGCCCAAGTCCTACCACAAACCAATGCACTCGGTCACTCATTTCAACCACAATCGAGGGGGCATACCTCTCCAAGAAATCAAACTGGAGACTATACTATCGCACACTCATATTCTATTGCTTAATAGCCAAGAACCTTTCTACCATTGCCTGACGAATCTCACCCGGCAATTAATGACGCAAGAAAGCCCCTTAGAACTCTTCTCATACCGTTGGAGATGCATTTGTCCCTCTAGACAATTCCCAAGTTTCATACCACTGAACCCCAACATCCCGCAATCGGTAAGAGGCCAACTCTACTGACTCAGTGTATGATGCATGCATCACCCTCAAAGTCATCTGCATCCTATCAATAAAGTTTTGCGGGTCCTCATACTTGTTGGATTCAGTAAACACTAGAGGGTCCAGGTTGATGAAGTCTCGAACTCTCACGCTAATAACACTGTAAACGTGACCAACACCTGTAGCTACCTGGCGCTGAGCCTGAGCAGATACCAAACTAGTCAACAACTGTACTGCACTCCGCATATCCATATGCTCATCCTGAACAATAGGTGGAGGTACTGGGTTCCTCCTCATCTCCTCGGGTGCTGGCAAAGTCATAGAACTATGCAATGGTGTCATATTTTCCCTCGGGGTCTCACTCTGGCCTTCACTAGACATTGGTACTCTACTCATGCCCTCATCCGCCACTACTTAACCTTTCTAACTAGTTGTAGCTTTCCTGGTCATATGCATCGCCGTATATATAAAACAAGTCAAGGGATTTATTCCTTATGACGGTGTTCTATTGCACGATCTAATATCAAGAAGGAAGGATAATTGATCCCTAAATCCCTTGTAGTTTCCTGTTTATACAATGTGGTGCACAACACATTCATAAATATGACTCTACTATACACGGTTTGCAGACAAGCTTAGGACCGAACTGCTCTAATACAACTACTGTGACGACCCAAATCAAGGGGCCACGACTTGCACCCGGTTCCCACTCAACCGATCGCCAAGAACCTTATAATTTTATATTATAAGACTCGTCACGGGTCAAGATAGGCCACAACTATATATATAATTGACAATATTAGGACCTAACTCACATAACTTATTAAAAAAAAGATTTATATAGATATATAAGGGCCTACAAGGCCGTTGACATGTCATACCTAAAACTATACACACGACACTGTCTGCAAAACCTCTAAGGAAACATGACCATAATATATAAGTCGGGACAAGGTCCCCTACATCCTCATAAAGCAAAGTAACATATATAGAACGTGACTCGGCAATACTCAAGGAAGATGTGGATCTCACCAACCAAAAGTTGATATCTGGAGGCAGCCTACAGTGGATGGTCTTCACCTCGCCTATCTACACATGCGTGGCATGAAACACAATGTTCCAGGAAATGGGATGTCATTACGAAGAATGTACCAAGTATGCAAGGCAGAAATGAAAGGTAATAATAATAAAATACTATCTCAGTGAGAGATAAGAGTCAACTTATAAATTCTGGCTTGCGGTTGAGGGCCGTAACATATAGAATAATACTCATCTTGTATATATAAATAACATTATAATACAGTAGTTCTGATTACATCATTCTCATGGCTTTCACTGCCCAACTGATCAGTGGTAACTGCCCGACCAGCTGTAGCGCGATAGTAAATGCATGACTGCCTGAGCGGTCGTAGCACGGTAGTAAATGTATAATTGCCCGACCGGCCGTAGCGCAGTGGTAAATGCATGACTGCCCGACCGACCGTAGCTCGGTGGTGAATGTGTAACTGTCAACTGGTCGTAGATTGGTTGTAAATGAAGATGTATGTGTCACTATATTATAGACATTAACATCTTTATCATATGCCTCAATAGGGACTAGGAAACATACTAAGACATGCTTGAATATCATTTAACATAAATGAATAACATAGGCATCCTTAACTGCTAAGAGTAGAAACACTTATAAAATAGCATTACGTTTATCTATCGTTACTTGGATCATGCCAAAAAAGAAAAAAAGGATTAGCCTTTACATGCCTGGAGTAGGGAAAACCCATGTGATATTCTTGAGAAGGTTTACACCGTACTCCCTTAAAAATGCAAAATCTCACGTTTCTTAAGATACTATGAAATCTCTATTTGAATTATTAAAGATCAGTACCCTTCTACGTTAGCTTCAGATTGCCTTCAATGTTGGCTTCAGGTTACCTTTTACGTTTGCTTCATATGGTCGTATTAGAGCCTTTTCAATTCTTTCCCATTATGAAGATATGTATCTTTTTAATTGTTAAAGGTCATGTAGCCTCTTTGAATTTCAAGGATTTTCTTTTAATTGGTTGCCACCAAACCCAACATGACTAATGAGTCATTTGTTTTGGGTAGTGGCTTGCTGCCACGGTTGGGTGGGGAGGGGCTTTAATCTTATCCAATAACCAATTAGTTAATTAGGTAATATCTCGTTATTCGATAATTAACCAATTACCCACATAATTAAGAATTATATCAAATTACTTAAAATTCTACTTATTTTGAATACACATTATACATCCTACTATAATATACTTTACTATCATGGTCGTGTGGTATATTATATAACACTAATCCAAAAATACGGAGTATTATAGCTTGGATCGCATTTTATCACAAATTGACAAACTTCGGCGATACTCAATTTCTTCGATTACTTAACCCTCTGATCCTTATAACACTTACTTATCACTTGTTACAAATAGCATAAATGCTTATAACCTCAAAAATAATCTCATTCCCGAGTCTACGTTGATTAATTTGCGACGAAACTTTAACGTACGAAATGCGGGATGCAGCAGAATTTAACCTTGCAGTTATGACATTGTTATCCTTGAGAAATATTAAGATAGAAGTTGGGGTAGTAACGATACCGTATGAGGGTTACGGAGATAAACGAGAGTGCCACTGGGAAGACAATCAAAATATCAGCTCAGAAGCAACCCTACGAGCAGAAGGGCATGAAGGTAAATAAGTAAGGATAATTACAAGTAAGAAGAACATCAAAAATTCTATCAAGGATGCGATGTAATAAGCTCGAAGCTTTACAAGAGTCGGAGGGTCCTCCCTAAGTACTACAACTAAGGACTAGGTGAGGAAATAAGAAAAAAGGCACAACCTAAGCACGGTGACCTAAAGAGGAATTGGTCGTGTAAAAACAGTCTCACAACAACATTGTATGCACTCCATAAGAAAGTGGAACCTACCATGGTTAATGAACGGGGAATAAAATCATAAGTGATATTTAAGATCATATAAGTTGTATGGAATTACAATATGTGTGGGAACTAAGATAAGCTAAGTATGCACGCAGCAAAGGGGCAGAAAGACCAAGAAAGGTAGTAACTTATGTTTAAAGAAAGCTGAGAAGGAACGGATGGAATTATTCGATCAATAATCCAGAGTTAGTTATATTATGAACGCACTTAAGATTTTGGAGTATTAACCGTGTAGCATATATGTTGACAACCATACAGCCGTAGAAGACTCTGGTATAAGTTAAAATAAAGAACTGAGTCCATGTCATAGACAAAGGATTGAATTATTAGAAGATTGTATCATGGATATTCCATAGCGTCCATGAAAGGCTAAAGTGATAACTAATACCATGAGCCGCAGATTTGAAGATAGCTTAAGCCTATACGAACATTGATCAGAAGGAAGGGGAAACTAAAGAGTTACATCAACTAAGTAAATCAATAGTCTGATTATTGGACCCTGAAAATTTTAGACCTCGTTATTAAAAACATTGCAGAATCACTCTTAATATCAGAGGTACAAGAGAGATAGTACAACAGACATATTATATAACGGATCTACGATAAAGCCAGTTAGAAGTGTACCTATCTCATAAGAAGTTAGTATGAAGCTCTTATTGAATCATGTAAAGAGGTGCAAGTATTATAATAAAAGTTCAAGTTGTGGATGTGAATTATACCTATATGTGATGTGAGATTTTAAGGTAAGGTAAAGGTGAACAACGTACGAGATACTAAAATACATAAGGTTGTGAATAGTCCGTACTTCGGACAAAAGGCTAGAGGCGCTGGGATTCAATATCCAGGAATGATAGTGGCAGTGTTGTTTTAGACTTCAATACTACACAATATTATAAGTTAATTGTGCAGTACCCAATTTACGAGTGCTGTCTAATAAGAAGAACCAGGTTCTTCTTAGTCTACTACTTACTACTATTTGAGGAATAATTAAGCAGTAATAGTAAAGACATAGAGATTTTTACGTGGAAAACACCTGGCTCAAAAGGTGAAAAAACCACGACCTACTCCTCAGTAGGATTTGCTCAAAACTCTTCACTAAACTCTGAGCCAAAACGGACTTAAAAAATAAACTCTTTTGTAATCCTAGGACTAACTCTAATCCTCTTTGTATCAACTAGCCTCTAGCTAATTTCTACAGATTTCAAGCTAACTCTAACTTGATCAATTTGTACCTATTACAATTGCTTCTATGAAAGCTGATAAGATACAATATTTAAACTCTCACTACAATCAACTAGACTCAATATACAAACAATGAAACTGTTTCTTCTAGTTGAACTGTAGCCTTTGTATCACACAACAATTCTGCTTGCAAAACCTCTGGAACTTTTGCTTCAGAACTTGATTCACTTTTGCACTTGTGTGTCACCTTTTTCAGCGGTAATACATTGATTATTTATAGAGTTCATTTGTTGAGTCCATGATATAATTCTGATCCAACTCTTCCTTGGTAGACGAGTTTGATTGTAACTCAACTTCCTTCCTCTATTTCTGTCCTAGCTGAAATCAACTTCTGTCTTCTCTATCAATTTGCAACCTTTTCGTATTNTCCATTCCCGTACATGGGCCAACAAATTCCCCCTTTTTGATGATGACAAACTATGTGCATTTATCATGTATACATATTCAACACTTTGTATTTTTGTGAGCATTAATCATCAAGAACCAGGTTCATTAGGTTATAAATAACACTTTAAAGATTTTTTAAACATTTAAACAATAATTGTACATCTTCCCCCTTTTGGCATCATCGAAAACTTGCAAAATGATACTTACCAGTAATTAATTCTTACTCATGGCCAATTTAGGCAACTGCAGGTGCAAACATGATTAATCAACACAAGAAACCAATAATGTAAGCTAAATCATAAATAGAGACATTTGTCAAAACACCAAAATTTCATTTGATTAACATGGATTATCAACACCAAAACAGATTAAATCAAAGACAACAAAACATGAGTACGATAGAATTAACAACTGAAACAGACACACTTGACACAGTCCCGAACTGGGCATTTGATAGGATAAGAGGGGGTAGTTCTAGAAATTCCTAAGTTTGGGGTGGTGCAGAAGAGGCAGGATTCTTAGTTTGGAGAAGAGACAACATTTGGTGTAAGACACCCTCATTTTTCTCCTTCTCCTTGGCTAATTCAGCTTTGAGAGCATCACGCTCACCTTCCACCTCAACTAAGCGAGTCTTCAAGCGAAGGATCTCCATATCCTTTTGCTCGCTTTCTTGCACCAGAGTACGGACCTTGCTGTTGACCGGTTGCTTCCGAGATGAACCAGGTTCATCTGCCGGGGCACTGACAGTGTAATCACATGACAACAAAGTGTCCTTCCCAAAGAAATCCTTAGCAGTAGCCATTTCAGCCTTCTTTGTGGGAACTCCAAAATGACCCAGAACTGCAGTAAGTATAAATCCATAAGGAATCGCATGGGCCTTGGTGCCATTTACCACCCTGTCCAAAAGCTGAATGATCAAAGATGACCAATTAATCTGCTTGCCTCTGTATAGGCACTCCATGAGCGTTAGATCGATATAGTTGGCAATGTGCCTGCGCTCTTGTCTTGGCAGCAGAAATTTAATAACAAACTCAAAGAACAGCTTGTGTTCAGGCTTCATCTCGCTTTTGTACACTGCCCTGGGCTCAGGCTCTTCTTCATTGTCACAAAAGAATCTGGTGATGTTAAGTGCTGAGGCCATTCCATCCAAGCAAGGCCATCTCTGCCTTGTATAGTCATCATATCCCTCATATAGAATGTCTAGAATGACTCCCAGTTCTTGAGCGTCAAAGGAGACTTCAACTCCCCTGACAAATGATCTAACCCTTCGTCCAATCACAGTTGCATTCCCCATGAATTCCACTACCTCATTTCTGACCAGCCTACCCTCCAAGCGAAGGACCATGTCCTTCCAGCCTTGAGCTGCCAGAAAATCCACTAAGTACCTCATACCCGGCTCCTCCAAGTCTTTCAGTAACTTTCCCTTCAAAATATGTCGCTTGCCAAACATGGCAACTCTGTCAATCGACACTTCTCCAACCTCCTTCTCATCATCTCCACTCCAATTAGGATCATTATCTTTCTCAACAATCTGAACTTTCTTCTTCGACTTTACTTTAGACCGTGTCCTCGTAGATGTACCCACGGTGGTAGCAGACATAAGTGTTGACTTCTTTGAAGAAGTCTTAGTCAATTTTGCCTTGGGTTTCTTGACCACCACTGGAGTAACCTCTTCATCTTGTTGGACCAGGTCCAACACCTCATCAACAGCAATATCGTCAACAGGCTCCCCCACTTTTGCTTTCCCTTTCTCAGCCCTCTTTCTTTTGCTCTCTTGTAGAGCTTTTTCCAGCTTCTCCTCCTCTTCTCGAACAGTATTTATCGTTGCTCGTACCCTTGGAACAGGTACACCAACAGACTCATCAGTTTTCCTTTTCTTTGAGGCTTTAGACTTGATGGACTTGGGAGTCCTTCTCTTCTTGGGGTTGTATGAGTCCCCCAGTTTCTTAAGTCTCTCAGCCGAGGTTTCTTCCCCAAAAGAAACACAATCATCTATCTCCTTCATTAGCTTTTCTAATCCAGCAGCAGCTTCCTCAACTTCATTAGTTCCCCCTATCACTACGACATCATCTTCAAGATTCTCAGGAATGGGGCCACAAATACCAAGTATGGAACCATCCTTCCCAGATCCCCTCACACCTGCATTTCCCTCATTCTCAAGAATTTTCCCAGTTTTTCTTAGCCTACTTGGCACTTCCACATCCACCACAGACCCAACCAGCACAAATCTATTTTCAGAATTTAACACAGAGGTAACTTCAGTATTACCTTTCTCAGCACTTGACGAACCAGGTGCATCGTCCTCATGTGCTGATTTAAATGATTCACTGGATGAATCAGGTTTGGGTTCTTCTTCAGCCTGTAATAAATCTTCCAAGAACTTTGCTCGTGACCCTGAAGCCACAGATTTTCGTGCAAGAACCTTGACACGATGGGGTTTTGGGGCTGGGATAGGGTTTGGTGTAGGTTTAAGAGCATCATGGTATTCTGGGGTTTCAGGTGTCTCAGAGGATTCAGAATTGTATACCGGTGGAGAATCAGACTCATATACTCCTTCATCGTAGTCACGATTTTGAGAATCACATAAAGCAGACGACATTTTTAATTTTGAAAGAAAAAGAAGAAAGGGTAAAAGACAGGGGAGATTTGAGTGTTGAATGACTTGAACAGGGTTCGTCTATTGCTTTATTCACTATGGGTAATGATGGCCTATTTATAACTTGTGGCTGGGGTGATTATAACGGACGAGTATTAACACAAGTAGGATACTAATCGATTAAGGACTGTCAGTGATTTGACATTGATTAGACCGTTTCTTTCCCCCTAAAACTAGGCTAATTTAATGTGACGGAACTTCTTGAAACTGGTTCATTATTTGGGTAAGTACGAGAATTTGAACTGAACCATAAATGGATAGAGTCCTACTCATGTATGACTGTACTTGAATTAATACATGTATGGAGATGAAAACGTACCTTGTCCGTCATGTAAACCAGCATGGATGAACTAGGTTCATCCTGTTAAAAAACTTTATTTTGCCTCAATCCACAAATAGAGAAACATCATTAGCAACTAGGGAATCATATTAATACATAGCAGAAGAATATGACAACAAATACATAGAACTGAACAATGATTAATCTGATTAAGTACCTAATTAAAATTTCTAGCCAGAAAACTTCCTCCTTTTTTTCATTAATTTTTTTTCTCAATTAGGTGATCTTAATCATCCCTAATTCAAGCTTGTTTCTCTCATAATGCTCCCTGCTTAATGCTTTGGTAAATATATCAGCAATTTGATGATTAGTGGCACAGAATTCGATTGAGATCATCCCCTTTTCATAATTATCCCTCAGGAAATGGTGCCTAATATCTATGTGCTTAGTTCTTTTGTGATGAACAGGGTTCTTAGTCATACTAATTGCACTAGTGTTATCACAGTAAATAGGAATGCATCCCACATCTATACCAAAGTCCAGGAGTTTTTTCTTAATCCATAGCAACTGAGCACAACAAGAGGCTGCAGCCACATATTCAGCCTCAGCATTAGACAAGGCTACTGAATTTTGTTTCTTGGTGGCCCAAGAGACAAGGCAGGAGCCCAAAAAGTGAGCCATGCCTGAAGTACTTTTCCTGTCAACCAGGAAACCTGCATAATCAGCATCAGCATATCCTACAAGGTCAAAATTACTACCTTTAGGATACCAAAGGCACAAATCAGTGGTGCCCTTCAGATATCTCAAAATTCTTTTCACTGCAGTGAGATGGGACTCCTTTGGATTGGCTTGAAACCTAGCACATAGTCCCACACTGAACACAATATCAGGTCTACTTGCAGTAAGATATAGTAGAGATCCAATCATCCCTCTGTACGTCTTCTGATCAACGGATGAACCAGGTTCATCCACATCTAATTTTGTAGCTGTGGCTATTGAGGTGTCTATCTCCTTTGAATCTTCCATTTTGAACTTCTTGAGGAGTTCTCTCACATACTTCTGCTGATGAATCATTGTTCCATGTGGAGTTTGTTTGATTTGCAGACCTAAGAAAAAGGTTAGCTCACCCATCATACTCATTTCAAACTCACTCCCCATTAATGTAGCAAATTCCTTGCTGAGCTTTTCGGTTGTTGCCCCAAATATGATATCATCAATATATATTTGTACAATCAGAAGATCTTTTTCCTTTTCCTTTAAGAACAAAGTACTATCTATTTTTCCTCGTTTGTAACCATGTTCCAGCAGGAATTTTGACAATCTCTCATACCAAGCTCTAGGTGCTTGCTTGAGACCATAGAGAGCCTTGTCAAGTTTATATACATGATCAGGTGATTCTTTGCTTTCAAAACCAGGAGGTTGTTTTACAAATACCTCTTCCTTCAAATAGCCATTGAGAAAGGCACTATTTACATCCATCTGATGCAAAGTGAATTGCATGTGTGAAGAAAATGCTATAAGAAGTCTTATTGCCTCCAATCTAGACACAGAAGCAAAGGTCTCATCATAATCAATTCCCTCTTCTTGGATGTATCCTTGAACAACCAGTCTTGCCTTGTTTCTAGTAACAGGTCCATCCTCATCGAGTTTATTCCTGAAGACCCACTTGGTGCCAATTATTGATCTGTCCAGTGGTCTGGGTACCAAGTGCCATACTTGACTTCTCTCAAATTAATTCAGCTCCTCTTGCATAGAAGTTACCCAGTCAACATCTTTCAGGGCTTCAGCAGTGTTCTTTGGTTCAATCATGGATAGAAATGCATCGAACGCACATAGATTTTTCAAGGAGGATCTAGTTTTGATTCTAGATCTCAGGTCTGTTATGATGTTCTCAAGAGCGTGAGAACTCTGATATCTGTGTGGTTTGAGAACCAGTTGTTCACTTCTGGATTGTTCCAAGTTGTCTTGTTTATGTGGAACAGGATCAGGGCCAGTATTTTCATGAGGAATTCCCCATGTCGGGTTACGTGGGGTTGTTGGACCTGGTCCATCACCTGTTCCATCTCCCATAGGTGCTTCAATGTAGTCATTGCTCCTCACCAGTCCAATCTCCTCATCTTCTGGATCATGCCTCTCAGATAAAGTGTTAGTTTCATCAAAGACAACATGTACACTTTCTTCTACACACATAGTTCTTTTATTGTATATTTTATAAGCTTTGCTTTGTGTAGAATATCCCAAGAACACTCCCTCATCACTTCTGGGATCAAATTTTCCTAAAGAATCTTTTCCATTATTATGCACATAACACTTGCATCCAAAAGCCCTAAGATGGGATATGTTAGGCTTTCTCCCTTTAAGTAATTCATAGGGACCAGAGGTCTGGTCATGCATCTATTGATAATATAACAAGCAGTGTTAATTGCTTCTGCCTAGAAGCTGTGAGGTAGTTTGCTTGATAAAAGCATGGTTCTTGCCATGTCTTCAAGAGTTCTGTTTTTCCTTTCAACAATCCCATTTTGCTGTGGGGTTCTAGGAGCAGAAAAATAGTAACTCACACCATGTTAATCACAGAACTCAGCAAACTTAGCATTCTCAAACTCAGTACTATGGTCAGGTCTAATGGATGCTAGTTGATGTTTTAATTGATTCTGAATCTTCTTAACAAATGAGGTGAACATTTCAAATGCTTCATCCTTAGATGCCAAGAACAAGGTCTAAGTGAACCTTAATAAATCATCTACTAGTACCATAACATATCTCTTTCCACCTCTACTTAGAGTTCTCATGGGACCACAGAGATCCATATGAACCAGTTCCAACGACCTGGTGGTACTGACCATTTTCTTACTTTTGAAAGAAGACCTTACCTGCTTCCGCCTTGCACATGCCTCACAAACCTTGTCTTCTTTGACCTTAATGTTATGAAGCCCTACCACTAAGTCCTTAGAGACACGCTTGTTCAGTTGAGTTAGACTTGCATGACCAAGTCTTTTGTGCCACAGGAGGGGATCACTGTCCAACACACTAAGGCAAGTGAGTTCATTGTCAGACAGTGTGGACAAGTCAATGACATAGATATTGTTCATTCTTTTTCCCTGCAAAACAATCTTGTCAGTAAGCAGGTTGATCACAAAACATTTTGTGGAAGTAAAAGCGACAAGGTTACCTCTGTCACACAGTTGTGACATACTGATAAGGCTATATTTCAAGCCATCTATCAAATACACATGTTCAATTGAACGTGTGTCATCTTTACCTACCTTGCCGACCCCTATTATTTCACATTTCTTTCCATTTCCAAAGGAGACATTTCCTCCTTTGAGGTTTTCAAGTTAAAGGAATCGTTCCTTGTTCCCTGTCATATGCTTAGAGCAGCCACTATCCAATAACCAAAGTTGGTTGTCTCCCTTCACTTGTACCTTCAAAAGAAAATCAGGGTTTAGTTTTAAGAACCCAAACTAGTTTGGGTCCTTTTCCATGAGAGAATGGATGAATCAGATTT
>ML267196.1:0-30773 GCA_005239495.1 Nicotiana undulata
AGTATCTGGAGCCAAATCAATGCAGAAATCTATATCTCGATCGGGAGGCATGCCTGGAAGATCAGAAGGAAACACGTCCGGAAACTCCCGAACAACTGGTACTGAATCAATGGTAGCAGACTCGGCGGTGGTGTCCCGCACATAAGCAAGGTAAGACAGACACCCTTTCTCGACCATATGTCGAGCTTTCATGAAGGAAATAACCCGGCTGAAGGCACTGACTGAAGAACCCCTCCATTCTAAACTCAGCAATTTCGGCATGGCCAATGTCACTGTCTTGGCATGGCAATCCAATACAGCATGGTAAGGAGATAACCAATCCATGCCTAAAATAACCTCGAAATCAACCATATCAAGCAACAACAGGTCGGCTCTGGTCTCAAGCCCACAGAAGGTAACCACACAAGACCGGTAGACCTGGTCTACCACTACAGAGTCGCCCACAGGAGTGGATACATACATGGGAGAACCCAAGGACTCGCAAATAACATCTAGAGAATGGGCAAATAATGCTGAAACATATGAATATGTAGACCCTGGATCAAATAGAACTAAAGCCTCTCTACCACAGACTGAAATAATACTTGTAATCACAGCGTCTGATGCCACTGCGTCTGCCCTGGCTGGAATAGCATAAAATCTGGCTGGAGGACCCGATGACTGAGCTCCCCCAGGACGTCTGGGGCTGAACGATCCCTTCCTGACTGGCCTCCCTTTCTAGGACGGCCCCTGCCGATCTGACCTCCACCCCTAAGTGGTCGTGCTGCTGGTGCTGTAATCATAGGCTGCTGGCTCTGCTGCACGGCCTTGCCCCGATTCCTGGGACAAAACCTCCATGCGTGACCCAGATCCCCACACTCGAAGCAACCCCCTGGCACTACTGCTTGCTGCCTTGATGAGGAGGAACCCTGACTAGCTGAAGAGCGGTGTGAATCCCCTAGTAAAGCACTAGGATAAGAACTGGAGGATCTCTGATGGCTAGAATAACTGATGGGTGCTCTCTGGATGGATGAAGGATAATAGGAGCGCTCTGGTATGGCGCTAAACTGGGGCCTGACTGGAACAACCCTAGGAGGTACTAGAGGCACTGAATAGGAAGGCCTGCTGAACTGGACACCTCTGTACTGACCCCTGGCCCTAGCTGGAGCCCCTCTGAAGTCACCTGTGAACCTGGGCCTCTTGTTCTGCTGACCTGGCTGACCCTGCTCCCTGCCCCTCACACGGTAACCATCGATACGTCGAGCTATCTCGACTACAAGCTGATACGGGGTACCCATCTCTACCTCTCTGGCCATGGAAGTCCTGATACCCGGATGCAATCCTGCCACAAACCGTCGAACCCTCTCAGCATCTATTGGCAATATCATGAGACCATGGCGAGACAACTCTGAGAACCTGGCCTCATAATCTGACACAGACATCTACCCCTGCTCTAACCTCTCAAACTGACCCCGAAGATCCTCCCTCTCAGATGGTGGAATGTATCTATCAAAAAATAACTGAATAAACTGCTCCCAAGTAACTGGTGGCGACCCTGCTGGCCTACTGAGAACATATGACTGCCACCAGTGGCGAGCTCTGCCCTCAAGCTGAAATGTCATGAAATCTACCCCGTGTGACTCTAATATCCTCATGTTGTGCAGTATGTCCCTTCACCTCTCGATAAAATCATGTGCATCCTCTCCTCGCTCACCCTCGAAGGTCAGAGGGCGAAGTTGGGTCCACCTACCCAACAACTTCTGTTGGTCCATCTCTGCAACTGGCCTAGGCTCTGGTGCCGCCACCCCAGGCTGAACCCCAATCACTGGTGGAATATCTGGAGTACGATGTACTGCTGCTGCTGGTCCTGTAGCCTGAGCGGTAGGGGTCTGAACTCCCCCTCCTACCNACTCTGGGACGCCTCCGCCCCCTACTATGGACAGGAGCCCTACCCCTGCCCCTACCACGGCCTCGAGCGGCGGGGGTAGCGGCCTCCCCTGGATCAGGAACATGCGAAGCACGCGTCCTCACCATCTGTGAGAGAATAGAAGAACATGTTTGAGTACATCATTGGTTGCACGATAGGATATGAACAAAAGGAGTTTCTTAACGCCCTATAGCCTCCTGAAGATATGTACGGACGTCTCCGTACCGATCCACAAGACTCTACTGGTTCGCCCTTGACTCGTGAGACTACGTGAACCTAAGGCTCTGACACCACGTTGTCACGACCCAAATCCCAACTCAGGTCGCGATGGCACCCAACAACGGGGTTAGGCAAGCCGACATAACTTTCACTAAGTGATACCCTTCCCTATCGATCAAACAAGTCCATGGTTACCCATTTATAATAACTAATATGATACTAGCCTTGAGTGAAGGTAAAGTCATAGTAGATACAAATCCGAAATAAAACATACACATAGATATACATCCCAAAACCCCAAAAATATATACCGCGTGTGTGCCAGGAACTAGTGTCACGAGTGTCTCGGGCAACTACTGAATATACAATGACTACAACATATATATATATACAGGGTCTCAGTCTGAATGAAATAGACAGAGAGCATAACAAAAAAACTCCAGGGTACCGCTAGGAAGTCGCCAGGAAGCAGCTCACCGTGAAGTATGACCACGCTATCAATATCTAGCACCGGCCTAAAAATCAGATGAACCAGCCTCCGAACCTGTACAGTCAAGTACAAAAAAGGAAAGAAAGTGCAGCATGGGTACATATATATAAAAATGTACCCAGTGAGTATCCCGTCTAATCTCGAAGAAGTAGTGACGAGAGGTCGACTTGATACTCACTAAGGTCCAACAGTCGTAAAGTAAGCAGGATGTAAAGAAAACTATAGGCAAGTAAAACAAATAATCAAGTACATCAATACCCGGCATCAAATAACAATCTCAAATCAAACAAGTTTGATATCCGCCGTGGCGTACGGCCCGATCCCACCCTGGTAGTCTCAATCTCGCTGTGGCGTACGGCCCGATCCCACCCTGGTAGTCTCAATCTCGCTGTGGCGTACGACCCGATCCCACCCTGGTAGTCGCAATCTCACCGTGGCGTACGGCCCGATCCCACCCTGGTAGTCTCAATCTCGCCATGGCATACGACCCCATCCCACCCTGGTAGTCTCAATCTCGCCGTGGCGTACGACCCGATCCCACCCTGGTAGTCTCAATCTCGCCGTGGCGTACGACCCGATCCCACCCTGGTAGTCTCAATCTCGCCATGGCGTATGGCCCGATCCCACCCTGGTAGTCTCAATCTCGCCGTGGCGTATGGCCCGATCCCATAATATAATAAATCATCACTTTGCCGTGGCGTACATCCCGATCCCATAATATAATCAATCATCACTCTGCCGTGGCATACGGCCTGATCCCATAATATAATAAATCATCACTTTGCCGTGGCGTACATCCCGATCCCATAATATAATCAATCATCACTCTGCCGTGGCATACGGCCTGATCCCATAATATAATAAATCATCACTCTGTCGTGGCGTACCGCCTGATCCCATAATATAATCAATCATCACTCTGTCGTGGCTCTCTTATCACTCTTAAATCAAGCTAAGTACCACACGTTCAAAGACAACAATACCAATCACACAAGTATACAAGTAGTATCTATGCTACAATAGAGGAAAAAATAGTATGTTGTGTCCTAACTACCCGGAGGAAGCAGTAATAGCCACTATGTACGGACTCTCGTCACTTAGTGCGTACGTAGCCCCAAACAAGATCACATAGCAAATAAGGTTACCTAGAGGGACAATTTCCCTCTTACGAGGTTAGAAATGAGACTCACCTCGATAAAAGCACTCCTCGGACCAAGGACCGGATCAAAAGATGCGCCCAAAACTCCGAAAATACTCTTGACGGTTCACAACTAGCCAAACATAGCATAATTGAATCAATTTAAGGTTTAAGAAGGAGAATTAGCAAGAATTCCTAAAATTCAACATTCTTGGCGATTCTTGAAATGTTAATGCCAGGGTGATTTCGTGCCATTCTATTGCTTCATATGGTGAGGTTGAGAGTAAAAGCACGAAGAGTGATGTCGTGCAGTTTCCTTTATCGCTTTTACTTGTTTTATCCGTTTAAGGAATTTCGGTTGATCTAGTTATATCACTGCTTCTGATTTCTTACATTTTAACCCCTCAGCATGTCCCCTCCTAATGTCTCATGTCTTATTACTTCTATTACTGTTGTTGCTACATGTCTGATTATACTGCACAAGTTGTTTATGGGTGTCTTATCCTAGCATCGTCACTACTTCGCCGAGGTTAGGCTCGACACTTATCAGTACATGTTTTTGGTTGTACTGATACTGCACTCTGCACTTCCTGTACAGATCCAGGTGTCGGTCTGGGCTGATTCTGATATTTGCTGCCGACTTCACAACACATGAGACCCAAGGTAGATATGCCGACATCCGCAGACCCTGGAGTCCCCTTCTACCTGCTTCAATTTAATGTATCTTTGACTCATAAATAGTTGTATTTTCCTTCAGCCAAATGTTTGTAGATAAATCATAGAAGTATGTGAGTTTTGACTCCAGATCATGGGTAGTTATGCATAAATATTCGGTGTTGTTATGAACTTCCGTTTTCTTATTAATTCATCATGTGTTAAATTGTTGTAAATCGTCGCAAGTTTTAAGATTATTTCGTATTGAGTCTCTAATGTTGTCTTGCCTAGCAAGTGAAATGTTAGGCGCCATCACAGTCCCGGCGGTGGACATTTCGGGCTGTGACAAGTTGGTATCAGAGCACTAGGTTGCCTAGGTCTCATAATTCACGGACAAGCTTAGTAGAGTCTGGGGGATTGGTACGGAGACGTCTGTACTTATCTCCTGGAGGCTATAAAGTTAGGAACAAGTTTCATTTTATTTCAACTTTGTTGTGCGATTTTGTTTTCTCAATACTGATTGAAATTTCCTATTCTTATTCTCTCGCAGATGGCGAGAACGCGTACCACTTTTTCGGCCGAGCAGTAGCCAAAGCCCCTAGTAGCAGCTCTTACGAGGGGCAGGGTTCGAGGCCGAGGCCGAGGCAAGGGCAGGGCTCAGCCCAGGGCCCGAGCAGCAGCCTCAGGTAGGGTTTGATGAGGAGGTTCCAACTCAGACTATTCCTGCCAGACCAGCTCAGGTCCTGGAGGGGTTTATTGCCACCCTAGTGCTTCAGGATGCCTTGGTCCGATTAGTGGGCCTTATGGAGAGTGTGGCCCAGACTGGCGCATTCCCTATGGCACCAGTCGTATCTCAAGATGGAGGAGGAGCCTAGACTCCTGCTCAAACTCCGGAGCAGATGGCTCCCCGGTTTCAGACTGCAGCAACTCATTCAGTCGGTGTAGTTCAACTGGTTGCTACAGCACAGCCCGGTGACGGGTCAGCTATGTCTTCCGAGGCCTTGTGGAGATGGATAGGTTTTCCAAGATATCCCTAGGAGTATCTTGATAGCCTTCATGAGGTTCTTTGGAACATGGGTATATTGGAGACCAATGAGGTCGACTTTGCTTCTTTTCAGATGACTGGTTACGCCAAGAAATGGTGGAGGGATTATTTATTGATCAGACCAGCTGGGTCGCCTGCTCTTACTTGGGACCAGTTCTCATATATCTTCTTAGAGAAGTTTTTGCCTATCACCTTGAGAGAGGAGCGCCGCTATCAGTTCGAGCGTCTTCAGCCGGATAGCATGACTGTTACTTAGGATGAGACCCATTATGTGGATTTGTCTCTTCATGCTATTCTTTTACTTCCTACGGAGAGAGAGAGGGTGAGGAGGTTTATTGAGGGTCTTGCTCAGCCTATTAGATTGCATATGGCTAAGGAGACAGGGAGTGAGATTTCTTTCCATGATGTGACTAATGTCGCCAAACGGGTTGAGATGGTTCATGAACATGGAGGCTAGGGGTCGGACAAGAGACCTCGTCATTTTGGTGGATTCAGCAGTGCCTCATCTAGAGGCGGGGGTACTTATGGTAGAGTCCATCCTCCCAAGCCATTTCATTCAGCACTACAGGCATCCTACGGTTCCTCAGGTGGTCGTGGCCCTTATATGCCTTATTCTGATAAGCCAGCCTACAGTGCACCACCAGCTCCTATCAGTGCACCTCCCCTTTAGAGTTTTTAGGGTGGTTATTCAGGTTGACAGGGTCTGTTTGACGGCCAACAGTCTCAGCATCCGAGGTCTTGTTATACTTGTAGTGATCCGAGGCACATTTCTAGATTTTGCCTCGTGCGTCGAGTAGTTCACATCACCAGAGTATCGTGTCATGGTTCCGGCACCAACTGCTGCACCGCCTGCCCAGCTAGCCAGAGGCAGGGGTCAGGTAGCCAGAGATAGGGGCCAGATTGTTAGAGGCGGAGGTCAGGCCGTTAAAGGTGGAGGCCCGCAAGCTAGAGGTCGCCCTAGAGATATGGTTCAGAGTGGTGGGACCTAGCCCGATGTTATGCCTTTCTAGCCAGACCTGAGGTTGACTCATCAGATGTTGTTATTACATGTACTCTTTCAGTTTGCAGTAGAGATGCTTCAGTTCTATTTGATCCGGGGTCTACTTACTCCTATATGTCATCTTATTTTGCTTCATATTTGGTTGTGCCCCATGATTATTTGAGAGCCCTGATCGGCGCCCACCTATACCACTAGATAGTAGCAAGGCAGGGGTCAATGCAGCTTTTACCCGAATAGGTCGGGATCGAACCCACATGGAGTTACTAATGTGGGAGTTGAGTTCCTAAGTGATATAGTAGTGTGTTGTGCTTTTAATTGCACTTCTCATAAATTGGGTTCGATACTTGAACTACGGTTTAAACTAATTGAATTTTCTAATTAACTAACTAATATCTTTTTAGTGTTTTCTTAATAGGCACAACAGACCAGGGCTATGACTTTCTCCTAGGTGAATACTTAACGGGATCTAAAACCTAAGGCAAAGACGTTATATTGGGGATTGTGATATAGCCAATGCACGGAAGTGCTCACTCTATACCTCTCGGTAGCTCGAGTGAATTTGCCCTAATTGACTCTCTCGAGACCAATTGGGTGTCAAATTTGTGCAAGCAATTTAGGCTCAAGTAGGGTACTACTATCTCTAGGTTTGACCCGTTAATTGGGACTATCAATCTCTTGGTTACATCCCAATTCCTTGTTGGACTGATTTTCCTAGACTCAAGTTCTATTTCTCAAGAAGAACCCAAGTAAAATAGGCACCAATTAGTGTTTGCAACCACTAATTTAACATGGAAAATACAAATCAGTCCAAATATCAACTACCCATAAACATCTAAACCTTAAATCAAAAGACCCATCAAATACCCACACTAGGGTTGAGCCACAACCCTAGCAAATGGGTCTAGCTGCTCATGATAATAAAAGAAAACAAAGAAATAGATGAAGAATAACCCATATAATTTAATTACAAACTAATGTTTGATGATTCAATGATAAAACACTTCTAATATTACTCAAAATGGTGTAAGAAAATCGTTCACGAGCTTCTGTTCAAAGTGGAGTACCAAAAGCTGACCTAAAAATGGGAAAATAAAGTATTTATACTAGGCCTAATTTTCTGGACAAAAATACCCCTGCGAGGGTACTGCGGACCACACAAAATGGAGTGCGGCCGCGTTGAGGCTCCTAGGCTTTGAAATTTGCTTCTTTGAACTTGGCCACCGCGGGCCGCATAAAATGCACCGCGGTCGCGGTTGCTCCTGTTGCGGCCGCACAAAAAGGGTTGCGGAACGCACTGGTCTCAAGCCTTCAAATTCCAGTTCTCTGAATCTCCTTAGTGCGATCCGCACAATATGGTTTTGCGGCCGCAATGCTTTAGCTTCCAGAATTTCACCTCTCTGAACCTCCTCATTGCGGACCACACTAAATGGATTGCGGACCGCACTGATCTGTTGCACTATGCTTGGACTTGTTCTTGGTGCTTGTGTATGTTTCACTCCTTTTTGAGCTGGTTTTGACTAATTGTCATCTTTTTGACCAAACCCTGCAATCAAGTACAACATGTAAGCCTTTGGGACTAATTTTTATACAATTTAAACCAAAACTTAAGCAAGAAGGAATATAAAATGAAGTATAATCCTTAGTTATCAACTCCCCCAAACTTAAGCTTTTACTTGTCCTCAAGCAAACAAAATAAGACCCTCCTCTTAAGATTAAATCCAAGAAAATTCAGCTGCCCTAAGGTGACCTATTCTAGCATCAATTGGGACTAAAAATTACCCTTAATTCAAATAAATCATTAACAACATCCGACCTTCTAAACATCATGGATTTAGAGTGACACAAGAGCATCAAGATTTAACTCAACCCATCAAAGAAACTCTTTCTACTACTTTGGTCATTGTGGAACCCAAACTCATACTCCTCAACTCTCCCTAAGCAATCCTCACTTTTAAATTGTAGCACTCAGAACGAGGATAATGGAAACACTCTCAACTCTCTCAAAGAAAGGTCTCAAGTCCGGCTCTAAGTACCATAGGCTTGCCCCTTATGTGAGTCACCACTAATGTAAGCTTCATTTAACTCAAGATCATATAGGGATTTTGTGGACAGATAGTGAAGGCTTTTGATTCAAGGTAGGAAAATATTTGGTCTAAGTCGGTTCCATCTTCCCTTAAGCACTTCGTTTGCTTCATTTTGGCATACATTCTCTTGACTCTTTGAGTCATTAAGTTCTTTTCGAGGGGTTAGAGAGACACACTGTCACTCTTTCTTGTTCGTTTTAACCCTTTTTCTCCTTTCTAAACATTCCACCCATTTTATCTCTTTTCTTTCATTGATTCCCTTTATGTCTTCTAGATTGTTTATTCTTTTTGACTTTTTTATTTTTGTTTATTTCTTTTTCATTGCCTTTACTTTTCTTCATTTTGTACCTTTTTTCACTTTGTTGCATTCCTCGTCTCTCCCCCAAACTTATGGTTTTGCCTTGCGCTAAGGAAAGATAGGGTGCCAAGAGAGGGTTAGAACGGGTAAAGGCTTGTATCGTGGCTTTTGAAAGAAAAAGGTCTAAGGCTCAAAATGGTTGACTAGGGATATTATCATTGGTAGTCCATGGAAGTTGTCAATACATCATTCGGATCAAGGAGAGCCTATAATCACATCTCAAGTCAAACTACACTTAGTATTTCGCCTAGACAAACATTCAGGGCAAGTTCTAGACTAATGGCACAAGACTTGCACTTGCATTTCAAATTCTCACCACACAAGCTATGGGATTGCTAAAGAAAAAGAGTCGGAGGCCCACAACGACCTTAGCTAAGATTTGAGCAACACAATGGTCCCGATAAACCACTTGATGGTTATCGGCCAACACAAGCGTCTCAAGGTCACAACTTTCACCATCCTATACATAAAAATTTGTTTTTGACCATAGGATCAAAGGCAAATGTGTTAGGCCCAAGTGAATCTTTGCTTGAGGCACCATTACTCACTAGCCACTATTTACAAAAAGCAAAAAGAAAACGGACTCAAACCCTTAATAAGGTTGTCATGCCATCCATCATCGGGAAGAGCCATCTGTTTTACACAACTTCCACCTTTGGAAAGAACCATGGCATTAAGAAAACCAAAGGCTTATTGCACACGAAAATTCAAAACAAGAAGCTACGAAAGTAAAATAAGAAGCTATGAAAGGAAAAATACGAAAAGTAAGATAAATATATACAAGAGGGGGTTTAATCGAATATACATAAGGGGGAAATGAATATATACATCAGAAAGTAACTTTATATACAGACCAACGAAAATATGAAAAGTAAACTAGAATTGTAGAATTATGTACATACCAAAAGCTAAAAGAAAGCATAATAAAAAGGAAATAGTATCAAATGTATACAATCATCCAAATAGGGCTACCCCCTCAAATGAAAGCTAGCATTGTCCCTAATGCTAACTAACAAAAATAGCTCAAAAACAAAAAAGAAGGAACAAAGAGAAACTCCATATTGGCCCTCTGTCTGCATAGGATCCTGAGTTTGGGTTCCTGGGTCTGTGGACTGCTCGGGAACCTGTGACTGGCTCCCGGTAACCTGTGTCTGCACTGGGACCTGTATCTTCACTAGGTCCTGGGCATGTACTAGACCCTGAGGCTGACTAGAGGTACCTCCTGCGGGTCCGCCAACTCAATGACAACATCAACAGTGCAGGGCATCATCCTCTTCCGTTTTGGTGGCCTCTCTATCTCCTGCTCCGGATCAGGCTGGGCTGCTGGGTCATGCAATAACAGGTCCAAGGGCAAGTGGTCTGCCTTCATCTTATCTACCTCCTCCCTCAACTTCTTCACTGACTCCCTGGAGGCACAAGTCTTTCTCAGCTTCTTTGTCTCTTTTGTAAGATCCTTCAGTGCCTTTCCATGAGTGCCTACAACATCCAGGATCAACTTTTGGTTCGCTAGGATTTTCTTCTGGTTGTCCAGAAGCTTCTTGAGAGTGTCCTCCACTGACTGTGGGACCTGTGGACGAGGAGGTGCAGATTGGGCTACCACCGATGTATAAAGTACATACAGCTTAGAAGTAGCTGCTTGCATACAGTTGTTGATACTGGAAAGTGTTTGGCTCAACCGGTGGGCAATCAATGGATATGAAGCATATGTGGTAATAGATGGGGTTGTGGAAGTGGAGGGTCCTGGAGCAATGTCTGGGGTGGCTGAGGCAGGCTGAGTAGGAGCCACTGCTTCCACTAGCTCTTCAGACTGGCCAGTAGAAACAGTGGATTTGCCCTTGTAGTTCTTGCTCTTAGGGTTGTCATCACCCTGTGTGCTATACCAAGAAAATGGGGCTTTTGGCTTTACCTTCACGTCAAACTTCCTCCCCTCTACCCCTTGATCCTTGAAATGCATAGTCAAGAAATTTAGGAAGGGGTAGGATCTATCACCTTCATTTACCACCCGTGTAATTACCCTAGACATCACATTCCCGATGTTGATCGGGAACCCTGCCATGATCGAGGCCACTAATACAACTCGACTGAGAGGAAGGGAGTTTTTGTGAGTGGTGGGGTCCATCCTTCTACACACAAATATCTCCCACCCTTTTGCTTCAAATTTTAGGGTTCGTCGCAGAATTTTCACTCCCGCTTGCAACCAATCTGGGGTGGTACCCGAGATTGCCAAATGCTCTGCTAGCCACGGACGGGCATCCTCCCCCAAATTTAACTTCTCCAAGTACAATGTCTCATCCTCCACATCGAAGTCAGGGTATTCATTGATTGATTTCCCATTAAATGTCACTATCAGATTCCGCACCTTAGTCACTTTAGAGTCCTTTTTGACGTAGGCAACATTGGTGTAGAACTCATTGACTAAGTGCTCATTGGCCTCCACCACTTGGAAATTGAAATAATCCCAGCCTTTTCTTTCTTTGAACTGCTTCAGCACATTGGGGCTGTGAGGCCGAAGGTCTTTTGTGATGAATTTTTGTTTCGGTATCAGCTTCTTCTAGGGCCACCATTCTTGGAACTTGTGAAAGGCTGGTTCACTTACAAACCTCTCCTGCCATGCTTTTGGTTTCCTTGTTCTCTCTACTCCACCTACTTGGGCCTCACCCCCTCCTTCTTCTTCTGTGGAATGCTCACCGGATAGTGAAGCTGTCGATGAGGTAGAATATTCATTGTCACTGGGCAGGAGGGGAGCTTGGAGGTGTATTTGTCAATCTGAACCTATCCGAAAAGTCAGGTACATACTGTGGCACGGAATCTGAGTCAGATGCTTCCCGGGAAGGTGCATACTCTCTTCCCGAATGGGAAGCAACTCTATCTAAAGCTTTAATTGTCTTTCAGGTCTCTTTGATACTTTTTCAAATTTGGGGAGTCAATTTGATCATCCCCTTTCCTCTACCCCGGGAGGACTCCCCTTTTCCGGGTTGTTTTCTACCACCACCTCTTGATTGAACCATTGTCTGCAAGTGGGATTCAGTTTAAGTTTGTTAGTATCATAGCAGTAGATGAACCAGTGAAGAATAAGGTTGCATGTAATTGAAGGGGGACTTGCAGAATATGAAGACTGTGGACCGTACAAAATGAAGTGCGGCCGTAAAGAAGGTACCGCGGACCGCACAAATTGCATCGTGGTCCGCACTGAGGTGGCGTTCGGACTACCCACTGTCTGAAGAAGTTCACCGCGGACTGCACAAAATGCATCGTGGTCCGCACAGAGGTGGGGTTCAGACTACCCACTCTCTGAAGAAGGCCACCGCGGACCGCATAAAATGCACCGCGCTCCGCACGGAGGTGGGGTTCAGACTACCCACTCTCTAAAGAAGACCATCACGGACTGCACAAAATGCACCGCGGTCTGCACAGAGGTGGGGTTCAGACTACCCACTCTCTGAAGAAGGCCACTGCGGACCGCACAAAATGCACCGCAGTCCGCACAGTGGTGGGGTTCAGACTATCCACTCTCTGAAGAAGGCCACCGCGGACCGCACAAAATGGTTTTGCGGTCGCGGTCTTTAACTGAGGCCTCACTAATTTTCTAGCACCGCGGTCCGCACAAAATGCCATCGTGGACCACATAGAGTCCCAACCTAGGGTTTCAAAGTTTTCGGCCTAATTCTAGCCTACATCACATGTATTGATACCCTAGGTGTTTCATCAGTGTTTTTATTTAATTATGCCTAATTTAAGCATTGTTAAACAAAACCTACACATGATTAAGGGAATAGGGAATAAAAAGAGGAAAAAGAATAAGAAAAACAACTAATTAACAAGAAAATAACAAAATTAAACAAGTAAGAAAACAAAATTAAACATACTAGATGTAGGATGTAGTGTAGATGAATGAGATGAAGGAGTTGAAGCGAAGAGGGGTGATGAACAGTGTATTTTTTACTATTGAGAGAGCAAAGAGCAAAAAGTGTAAAATGAGGGCCTCAGGCCTTATTTATAGAAAAAGGCCTGGACCCACTTCACCTACCCCACCGCAGACCGTACAAAATGACCGTGGTCCGCGGTACTCAGATTTACTTGGTACTGGGCAGATGTCCACTGCGGACCGCACAAAATGCAATGCGGTCGTAGTGGTCCACCGTGGACCGCACAAAATCGCATTGCGGCCGCGGTGGCAAACTTTAGAGAGCCCATTTTTCCAACTTAGTCCTGCTCTGTATCAAAACAATCCTACAACATCCCACAACCAGTTATTCCAAAAACAAATCCTATACTACAAGGAAAATCAAAGAAAGACAAAAAGAAAAACACATGGGTTGCCTCCCAAGAAGCGCCTGATTTAACATCGCGGCACGACGCAAGTTACCAAGTTCAAAGGAGTTTCATCAAAGCCACCACGTGGCTATCTTCAAATTTTTCAAGATATTGCTTGACCCGGTGCCTATTCACACAAAAAATCTCCAGAGGGTGTAACCAATACCACTTCAACCGGGCAAGTCTATCAGACATTTGGTCCAAGAAAGGCCACTTGATTATTCCTTTCTCCACGACTTCTTGCATTGCTTCATTTAACCTTCGTTGACGTTCTACGGGAGGCGTTGCTCTATCCTTGAGAATGATTTTGTGCATACAAATTGCGGGGCTTATTCCCCGAATATCATTAAGTGACCCTCCTATGGATTTCTTCCTCCTGAGGTGTGGTGGAAGTGACTTCAACTACATTTTAGGTGGATCTTAAATTGAAGGCTTTGTCAGAGGGGTTTTCCGATTTTCCAAATCCAAGGATAACTTTCGAGGACCATATGAGTAAGGACCCATGCCTTGTAGAGCATCGGTACTCTCGATCAAGACATCCACCATAATATCATCATGGTTCAATAAAGCCGCCCCACAGGATCTTCAACATTTATCATTGAGCTTGTTTCATCAATAATGACCTCGGTGACAAGGTCCATGAAAGAACATACTTTCGTGCTATTGGGCTTCTTCATTGACTTGCACACGTGGAACATAACCTTTTCATCGCCCACCCGGAAGGTGAGCTCACCGGCCTCCACGTCAACTAAGGCCTTCCCCGTTTCAAGGAAGGACCTTCCCAAAATGATAGGGACTTCATAATCCACCTCAAAATCCAAGATAACAAAATCCGCGGGCAAGATGAACTTGTCAACCCGCACCAAAACATTATCAATGATTCCTAAAGGCCTCTTCATAGATCGATCCGCCATTTGAAGACGCGTGGAAGTAGCCCGAGGTTGACCTATCCCTAAAGTTTTGAAGACCGAATATGGCATCAAGTTTATGCTAGCTCCGAGTCACACAGTGCTTTGGCAAAATCCGCACTCCCAATTGTACAAGGAATGGTGAATGCACCGGGGTCTTCAAGCTTGGGTGCCATTTAATGCACTATGGAACTCACTTAGTGAGTCATCTTTATAGTTTCGCACTCCATTGACCTTTTCTTAGTGACCAAGTCCTTCATGAACTTGGTATACTCGGGCATTTGCTGTAAAGCTTCAACCAACGAAACATTTATGGATAAGCCCTTCATCATGTCAATAAATTTCTTGAATAGATTCTCTTGATTTTGCTTTTCCAACCTTTGAGGATAAGGAGGAGGAGGCCTAGGAAATGGTGCCTTGGCTTTTGGTATGACCGGTTCCGGTATATCAATCACGTGTTCCCTAGACGGGTTCACGTCACTTTGCAATTCCTCTCCTTGGTCATGAATATCAATCCTTACCTCACTAGTTGGTGGCTCTTCCACCACTTGCTCAACCTCAATCGGAACCTCATCATTTGGCAATTCATCATCATCACCAACAATTCTCTTTTGTTTTGAAGAACTAGCCTCACCGCCTCGTCCACTTCTTGTGGTCACCTCCATGGCGTGACCGATATTGTTGTATTTCCCACCCTTGGGGTTCACCACCGTATCACTTGGTAGTGCTCCCTTCGGGCGTGCATTCAAGGCGTGAGAAATTTGTCCCATTTGTACCTCAAGATTTTGAATGGAGGTGTTATGGGAGGCCAATTGAGAATCGGAGTCCGCATTGCGCTCCATCATTTGCTTGAACATTTGTTCAATTCTTCCCATGTAATTACTTGAGGAGCTTTGACCTTGAGCTTGATAGGGGGGTGGATTGTTGGGTTGTTGGTACATCGGGGGCCTTTGAAAGCCCGACCCCCAGTTACCAATTCCACCCCAATTGTTGTTATTATTGCCTCCGCTCCAATTGTTATCATTGTTGTTCCCCCAATGCTCGAATTGTTGTTCCCCCAATTGCTTGAGTTGTTGTTATTGTTCCAATTGCGTTGTCTTTGATTGGTCCAATTTTGATTGTTGCCTTGATTGTTCCCTTGACCTTGGTAATTATTAGCATACATGACAACCTCATCTTAATCATCATATGACTCTTCTTGACTATATCAACTTGATCCTTGGTCACCTTGAGCATTGTTGGTTTGCCTTGGATTTCCCCTAGCTCTTCTCTTGTTCACCAAACCATTCACTCCCTCCATGGCCTTTACTTTCTTTGGCCCTTGTAATTATTGAAGTTGTGCCTTGTCAAGTTGATTCATAGTGGTAGTGAGCTCGACAATTTTTTGTCCATGTTCTTGAAGTTCTTTGTGTAGACCATTAACACCTAAATCACCCTGAGGTACGTTTTCTCTACTCTGCCATGCTGACGAAGTGTCAACCATTTCATCTAATACCTCACATGCCTCGGGGTAGGTTAACTTCATGAATTTGCCTCCGGACAACTGATTAACCACACACTGATTGATTGTATTTATGCCTCTGTAGAAGGTCTGCTGTATCATGGCCTCAGTCATGTCATTGTTTGGACACTCCTTTACCATGGTCCGGTAGCGCTCCCAAATCTCATGCAAAGGATCATTTGTCTCGTGTTTGAAAGCCAATATTTCATCTCTAAGCGCTTCCATGTGACTAGGAGAGAAGAATTTTGCAATGAACTTGTCTACAAGCTCATCTCATGTGGATATGGAGTGGTTGGGAAGTCGCTCCAGCCAATCAAGTGCCTTCCCTCGAAGAGAGAAGGGAAATAACCGAAGCCTCAAGGCATCTTCTGAGACATTCGTCTGCTTACTTCCGCATCATGTATCTACAAAGCCCTTCAAATGCTTGTAAGCATTTTGGTGGGCGGCTCCGGTGAAATAGCCCTGCTTCTCCAAGAGTGTCAGCATCACATTTATGATTTGGAAGTTCCCCACCTGGATCCTAGGCGGGAAAATAGCACTCGCATACCCCTCGTTTGGAATTACCCAAGGGGAAAATCTCTGATGAGGAGGTGGGGGAGGGTCTGGAATATCCTCATTAACATTGGCCTGTCGGCCCCGTCTAGGAGGTGGTACTTTGTTTAGTTCATCTTCTCCATTGTCATACATCTCCTCCCCCGGAATAATGTTTCCCAAAGGATCCGCCATTAGAACCTGAATTGATTCAACACACACGTTAACAGAAAAAGGAAAGAAAAACATTTAACACCACTATTCACGTAGATAATCAACATCGTATAACTCCCCAAAAACGGCGCCAAAACGTGATCGGCGCCCACCTATACCACTAGATAGTAGTAAGGCAGGGGTCAATGCAGCTTTTACCCGAACGTGTCGAGATCGAATCCACATGAGTTACTAATGTGGGAGTTGAGTTCCTAAGTGATCTAGTAGTGTGTTGTGCTTTTAATTGCACTTCTCATAAATTTGGTTTGATACTTGAACTACGGTTTAAACTAATTGAATTTGCTAATTAACTAACTAATATATTTTTGAGTGTTTTCTTAATAGGTACAACAGACTAGGGCTATGACTTTCTCCTAGGTGAATACTTAACGGGATCTAAAACCTAAGGCGAAGACGTTATGTTGGGGATTGTGATATAGCCAATGCACGGAAGTACTCACTCTATATCTCTCGGTAGCTCAAGTGACCTTTCCCTAATTGACTCTCTCGAGACCAATTGGGTGTCAAATTTGTGCAAGCAATTTAGGCTCAAGTAGGGTATTACTATCTGTAGGTTTAACCCGTTAATTGGGACTATAAATCTCTTGGTTAATTCCCAATTCCTTGTTGGACTGATTTTCCTAGACTCAAGTTCTCTTTCTCAAGAAGAACCCAAGTCAAATAGGCACCAATTAGTGTTTGCAACCACTAATTTAACATGGAAAATACAAATCAATCCAAATATCAACTACCCATAAATATCTAAACCTTAAATCAAAAGATCCATCAAATACCCTCACTAGGGTTGATCCACAACCCTAGAAAATGGGTCAAGCTTCTCATGATAATAAAAGAAAACAAAGAAATAGATGAAGAATAACCCATATAATTTAATTACAAACTAATATTTGATGATTCAATGATAAAACACTTCTAAAATTACTCAAAATGGTGTACGAAAATCGTTCACGAGCTCCTATTCAGAGTGGAGTACCAAAAGCTGACCTAAAAATGAGAAAAGAATGTATGAATACTAGGCCGAATTTTCTGGACAAAAATACCCCTACAGGGGTTTTGCGGACCGCACAAAATGGAGTGCGGCCGCGTTGAGGCTCCTAGGCTTTGAAATCTTCTTCTCTGAACTTGGCCACCGCGGCCGCGGTGGCTCCTGTTGCAGCCGCACAAAAAGGGTTGCGGACCGCACTGGTCTCAAGCCTTCAAATTCCAGTTCTCTAAATCTCCTTAGTGCAGTCCGCACAAAATGGTTTTGTGGCGGCAATGCTTTAGCTTCCAGAATTTCACCTCTCTGAACCTCCTCATTGCGGACCGCACAGATTTGTTGCACTATGCTTGGACTTGTTCTTGGTACTTGTGCATGTTTCACTCCTTTTTGAGTTGGTTTTGACTAATTGTCATCTTTTTGACCAAACCCTGCAATCAAGTACAACATGTAATCCTTTGGGACTAATTTGTGTACAATTTAAATCAAAACTTAAGCAAGAAGGAGTATAAAATGAAGTATAATCCTTAGTTATCAAGCCCATGTATATGTGTCCACGCCGGTGGGGTTTGCTATTGTTGTAGATCATGTATATCGTTCGTGTGTGGTCATTATTGGGAGTCTCGAGACTAGTGTAGACTTTCTGCTCCTTGATAGGTTGATGATGTTATATTGGGCATCGATTGGTTGTCACCTTATCACGCTATTTTGGATTGTCATGCCAAGACAGTGACCTTAGCCTTGCCGGGGTTGCCTCGATTAGAGTGGAGAGGGACTCCTGGCCATTCTACCAGCAGGGTTATTTCTTATATGAAGGCTCAGCGAATGGTCGAGAAGGGGTGTTTGGCCTATTTGTCTTATGTTCGTGATTCTAGCACTTAGGTTTCTTCTATGGATTCTTGCCTGTTGTTCGTGAGTTCTCATAGGTATTTCCTGCAAACCTGTCGGGGATGCCACCCGACAGTGATATTGACTTTTGCATTGATTTGGCTCCGAGCACTCAGCCCATTTCTATTCCACCATACCGGATGGCCCCACTAGAGTTTAAAGAATTGAAGAAACAGTTGCAGGATTTGCTTGATAAGGGCTTTATTTGACCCAGTGTCTCGCCTTGGGGTGCACTAGTTTTGTTCGTCAAGAAGAAGGATGGGTCTATGAGGATGTGTATAGATAATCAGCAGTTGCACAAAGTCACCATCAAGAACAAGTATCTGTTGCCGAGGATTGATGATTTATTTGATCAGCTTCAGGGTGCCAAGGTGTTTTTGAAGATTGATTTGAGATCTGGCTACCATCGGTTGACGATTAGGGCATCCGATGTCCCTAAGACAGCTTTTCAGACGCGGTATGGGCACTATGAGTTTCTGGCGATGTCCTTTGGGTTGACCAATGCCCCAGGAACATTTATGGACTTGATGAACCGAGTGTTCAAGCCTTATTTGGATTCTTTTGTGATTTTATTTATTGATGACATCTTGATATACTCCCGCAATCGGGAGGAGCATGAGCAGCACCTCAGGGATAGTGCTCCAAACTCTGAGGGACAGTCAATTGTATGCTAAATTTTTGAAGTGCGAGTTTTGGTTGGATTCATTCACTCTTGATCCACGTTGTATCAGTAGAAGGCATTCAGGTAGATCCTAAGAAGATTGAGGCAGTTAAGAACTAGCTTAGACCCACTTCAGCTATGGAGATCAGGAGCTTCTTAGGTTTGGCGGGTTATTACCGTCGCTTTGTGGAGGGGTTTTCATCTATAGCGGCCCCGTTGACCAAGTTGACCCAAAAGGGAACCCCATTTAGATGCTCAGACGAGTGTGAGGCGAGCTTTCAGAAGCTCAAGACAGCTTTGACTACAGTGTAGGTGTCGGTGTTACCATCAGGTTTAGGATCTTACACGGTATATTGTGATGCCTCTCATGTTGGGCTCGGAGCAGTATTGATGTAGGAGGGCGGGGTGATTGCATATGTGTCTCGGCAGTTAAAGGTTCATGAGAAGAATTACCCTGTCCATGATTTAGAGTTGGCAACCATTGTTCATATGCTGAAGATTTGGAGGCACTATTTTTATGGCGTGTCGTGTGAGGTTTTCACGGATCATCGCAGCCTTCAGTATTTGTTCAAGCAAAAGGATCTCAATTTGAGGCAGAGGAGGTGGTTGGAGATATTGAAGGACTATGATATCACTATATTCTATCATCCGGGGAAGGCCAATGGGGTGGCCGACGCATTGAGTAGGAATGCAGTGAGTATGGGCAGTCTTGCGTTCATTCCAGTCGGTGAGAGACCGCTAGCTTCAGGCGTTTATACTTTGGCCAATCAGTTTGTGGGGTTGGATATTTTCAGAGCCCAGCTGTGTTCTAGCTTGCACAGTCGCTCGGTCTTCCTTGTTTGAGCGCATTAGAGATCGGCATTATGATGACCCTCATTTGATGTTCTTTAGGGACACAGTTCGGCATGGTGGTGCAAAGTAGGTTACCGTTGGAGATGATCGGGTTTTGAGGATGTAGGGTCGCGTATGTGTGCCTAATGTTGATGTGTTTCGTGAGTTGATCCTTGAGAAGGCTCACAATTCTCAGTATTCTATTCACCCGGGTGCCGCCAAGATGTACCACGACCTACAACAACATTATTGGTGGAGGAGGATGAAAAAGGATATAGTAGCTTATGTAGCTCGGTGCCTGCATTGTCAGCAAGTGAAATATGAGCACTAAAGACCCGATGGTTTGCTTCAGCAGATAGAGATTCCTGAGTGGAAGTGGGAGCGTATCACTATGGACTTTGTTAATGGACTCCCACGGACTCAGAGGAAGTTTGACGGTGTTTGGGTTATTGTGGATAGGCTGACTAAGTCAGCGCACTTCATTCCTCTGGCAGTTACCTATTCTTCGGAGCGGTTGGCAGAGAATTATATTCGGGAGATCGTCCGTCTTCACGGTGTGCCCGTGTCTATCATTTGTGATCGAGGTACGTAGTTTACCTCACATTGGAGGGAAGTACAACATGCGTTGGGTACGCGGGTTGAGTTGAGCACAACATTTCATCCTTAGACGGACGGGCAGTCCGAGCGTACTATTCAGATCTTGGAGGATATGCTTCGTGCTTATGTTATAGACTTCGGAGGATTGTGGGATCAGTTCTTTCACCTTGCAGAGTTATCCTACAACAACAACTACCAGTCAAGCATTCAGATAGCTCCCTTTGAGGCATTATTGGTAGACGGTGCAGGTCGCTAGTTGGATGGTTTGAGCCGGGAGAGGCTCGGTTATTGGGTACAGATCTAGTGCAGGAGGCCTTGGACAAGGTCAAGATTATACAGGATCGACTTCGCACAGCTCAGTCTAGGAAAATAAGTTATGTCGACCGTAGAGTTTATGACATGGTATTCATGGTGGGGGAGAGAGTATTGCTTCGGGTGTCACCCATGAAGGGTGTCATGATGTTTGGAAAGAAGGGGCAAGTTGAGCCCCAGGTATATCGAACCTTTTGAAATTATCGAAAGAGTAGGAGAGGTGTCTTATAGACTTGCGTTGCCTCCGGGGTTATTAGCAGATCATCCAGTATTCCATGTGTCCATGCTCCAGAAGTATCTCGGCAACCCGTCCCACGTGTTAGATTTCAACCCTGTCCAGTTGGACAAGGATTTGACTTATGAGGAGGAGTCAGTAGCTATTCTAGACCAGCAGCTTCTTCAGTTGAGGTCGAAGATTTATCCTTCAGTTCGAGTGTAATGGAAAGGTCATCCTGTTGAGGCAACTACTTGCGAGTCCGAGTCGGACATGCAGAGTAGATATCCCCACTTATTCGCTAGTTCAGGTACTTTTCTATGTCCGTCCGAGGACGAACGATTGTTTTAGAGGTGGAGATTGTGATGACCCAAAGGGTCATCTTATGTTTTAGAACTCAATTATGCACTCTTTAGCCTTAAAATCTCATATTTATCCTCCACGATTTTCGTGCGCGGTCCGAGCATGTTTTCGGAAAGTTTTTATGTTGAAAATTAGTAAAATAATAATTTTTGGCCTTAAAAGTTGATTTTAGTTGACTTCGGACAATGGTTTGAGTAAACGGACCCGGACCTGTGTTTTAACGGTCCTAGTGGGTTCGTAGTAAATTATGGGACCTGAGCGTATGCCCGGAATCGAATTCCGAGGTCCCTAGCTATGAATCTTTGTTAAAAATTAAAAGACCGAATTTTAATTATTTTAAGAAATTGGTTAATGTTTGATCTTGTCGGTATCGGGTCCGTATTTTGGTTCCGGGGCCCTGTACAGATCTATTATGGTATTTATACCTTATCTGTGAAATTTGGTGAGAAACGGAACTGATTTGACGTGATTCAGACGTCCGGTTGAGAAAATAGAAATTTCAAAGTGTTCGTGAGAATTTCATATGTTTTGGTGCTAAATTCGTAGTTCTAGGTGTTGTCGCGTCCCCTTTTTTCCTCTCATTTCGGATCAATCAGGGTTTTCGACATTATTGGGACCACTCATTTCCTTTTTGGATAAGGGGTGTAAGGAATTTGAAGAGTCGCTACCTAACGAATTAAGGTGCGTTAGGGTACCTACTAAGGGTCATTTATAACACAAATTGAATAACTAGAGATTGGGTAAGGGCTTGAAATTACTTTAAGGGGAAGGTGTTACGCACCCCTCGAAGTCCACAACTGTGGGTCCCGGCCAAACTTAATTTGTGAATTAATCAAGTAGCAAATAGGCAGTCTAAACACATATATAAACAAATAAAGGTTTGATAGATTAGCAGTCTAAGCACACATATGTGATAAAGGTTTTTTAATAACTTCACAGTCTAAGCACACATATGTGATAAAGGTTTTTAATAACTTCACAGTCTAAGCACACATATGTAAAGGGTAGGGAGGTCCTATCACATCTGTACAATGCCCGGTAACCACTCCTCAATGAGGGGCTACACGTTTCATTAACGTACAGGTCATCATATCATTATCTACCCATTGTCCCACCCCTTAGTGGTTATTAAGCGAGTTTGATTTAACGAGCTCTAGGCGTGTTGTTACCCATCCCTTCCTTGTGGTCCTGGAGGAATTTAGGACCTCTAGATATGGGCAGTTCTAGGCAACCCCTAAGGTTTTAAAGGGAAAAATTCTAGGCGACAGGCAAGAACAAATAGGACTAGCAGATAAGTGAAGGAAGCAGTTAAAAGCTCAGATTTACATCCACACGTAATACAGATAAACAACACGTCTTAAACACAGCCAAAGTCAAGTTTTATTAGAAAAGGGTCCTAAGACAGGATATCTAAGTGAACATTAATGCACAGAAATACGCAACACTGCTTTTATAAACTCAACGACAGAGTCCTATCAATTTCATACTGATTTTAAACATGTGAGTCTTTAAGAAGTAAACACAATCTTTTTCAGTTTTATAAAGATTAAGTACCTAAGGCTTTCCTAGGCGTGGGATTATAGGCAATCATATTTTACATGAGATGTTTAACAATCTAGAGGTTGTTTAACCTACAAACATATTATTCTAAGTGATCAGGCCTTTAAAGGGAATTTGCACCAGTTTTTATTCAGAAGTGTAACATCTATATGAGAGACGATTTTCACACCCTTTCCATGGTCAGTTGCTTAATCTTAATTAAACTAGACGTACTGAAACAGTTGTAAACATAATTCTTAAGACATGATTTCTAAATGCACAGAATTCTTAAGACATGATTTCTAAATGCACACAAGAGTGACAATTTTATGTCAAGGTTATTTATTGTCCTAAGAGCGGGATCTCTATGTGATGGACTGATACAATGTAAAACATAGATTAGTGACATGCGATTTGTTGAAACAGCAAATGTGAAGTCCTAAGAACAGGGTATCTAATGCAATTCTTAACATGATTTGGATGAACACATTATTCCTAGGACATGTATTCAAATGAAAATACATGAAAGGTAAAGCCTAAAGCATATTTTCTACCCAATAATATCAACAGTATTATACAGCTACCCTCCCCATTTTCACTAGCCATCCTCAATATATGTTTTCAAATAATTATTACAGACCAATAGCTGAGCAAATTACATAAATGAAAAGAAAAGAAGTTAAACTATAGGGAGCCTGAAACAGGCCCAAATGTATCCTGAGAATACCAAGCCTTCCACAACCTCAAATGCCTAGAGTTTCATAGCACATCTCATGTCCAGGTGTGTCAGAGTTCCCTAAGGACCTCAAGGATCCCGGGCAGTGCTCATACCTAGACTTTCATAACAAGAACTGAGTAAGTGCAGTGTGGAAGGGCCAGCCCCAGTGTGCCAGAGTTCAGAGGGATCTCAAAAGGATCCCAAGGCAGTCACACACTGGAGGGGCAGAACCTAGGGACTTAAGTGTAGAGTGAGAGTGCTTGACATAGTTTTGAAAAGGTTTTGATATGAAAAAAAAGTATTGAAAGGACTCAATTATGCAAAGAAGTTTTATGAAAAATAGGAAGTGATTAGTAACAAAACAGTTTTGAAAAAAAATAGTGTGAACTTGTGAGAAATCAGTAAACAGTTTAGACAGCACCATTCAAATACAGATTTCACTCGGGGGGTATGGGAGTTGGGGACACATAGAATATAACAACAAGAGCACAAAAGTTTTTATAGAGTTTACAGGATTTAAGGAATTAGTCATACAGCTACAGACATATGGATTTTTGAACAGACAATTGAGAACATAGTTGTACTAAACAGAGTTAAACATAGAATCAGAAGTACTTAGGGATGGTAAATAACTTAGCAAAGAAGGTTAATATCAGAAACTAAGTAAACAAACAGACAAACAATCAAACATACAAGCATGAAGTAGAGTCAGATTGAGACATGCTAGAGAAAGCAATAGGCAAGTCATTAGACATGTTAATCATAAGTTGAACAGTGGCATAACCCATGTATGCTAAGTGAAACAAAGATTTAAGCATGCTAATTACATATTGAACAACCAAGAATATACAAGAATAGACTGGAAATCAGTAAACTAAAGCAGTAGGAGAACACATAGAGCTTGAACTTGGAATTAAATCATAACATACCAGATAAGGAGAGTAGACACAAAGTATAGATCAGTGTAGTACAATAACTAGTCTTGTCTTACATCCGGCTAGTTCAATAGAAGTAGCAAGTAACAAGAAAGAACAGAAAGCTTTAAGTCTAAGAGAGAGAGTTGTTGAACCAGTGTTTGTGTGTGTAGTGAGAATAGAAGGGAGTATATATAATAGTTGAGATCTAGGTAAATAAGGTAAACAATCAATTGTTCAATAATTGGAGAGTTACAGAATCAATTAAGAACAAAATCAGTAAAGTCTTCCCTTAATTAAGGGAGTAATTTACCAATGGTAAAGAGCAAGAAACAATTAAGGAAAGAAATCAAATAATCTAGGTACAGAGTAGGTAATTAGGGTTAGATACACAAAGGTTCAATTAAGGAAATAAGTAGTAAGGATCAATGAGTAGTGATGTTTTAGACTTCAATACTACACAATATTACAAGTTAATTGTGCAGTACCCAATTTTCGAGTGTTATCTAATAAGAAGAACCTGGTTCTTCTTAGTATACTACTAATTACTGTTTGCGAAATAATTAAGCAGTAATAGTAAAGACAAAGGGATTTTTATGTGGAAAACACCTGGCTCAAAAGGTGAAAAAACTACGACCTACTCCTCAGTAGGATTTGCTCAAACTCTTCACTAAAACTCTGAGCCAAAACGGACTTACAAAATAAACTCTTTTGTAATCCTAGGACTAACTCTAATCCTCTTTGTATCAACTAGCCTCTAGCTAATTTCTACAGATTTCAAGCTAACTCTAACTTGATCAATTTGTACCTATTACAATTGCTTCTAAGTAAGCTGAAAAGATACAATGTTAAAACTCCTACTACAATCAACTAGACTCAATACACAAACAATGGAACTGTTTCTTCTAGTTGAACTGTAGCCTTTGTATCGCACAACAATTCTGCTTGCAAAATATCTCTAGAACTTTTGCTTCAGAACTTGATTCACTTTAGTACTTGTGCATCACTTCTTTCAGCAGTAATACATTGATTATTTATAGAGTCTATTTGTTGAGTCCATGATTCAATTCTTATCCAACTTTTCCTTGGTAAACGAATTTGATTGTAACTCAACTTCCTTCCTCTATTTCTGTCCTAGCTGAAATCAATTTATGTCATCTCTATCAGTTTGCAACATTTTCGTACTAGGAGACATTCTCTTAGTTCTTTGATACTCAGCAATCACAGATATCTCCTAGACTTGTACGATTCTTGTTCCAACTACTTCATTCATATGTGTATGCTATGATGGACCTGGTTCAACTTGGCACCTTTTGTCAATCTTCAAAACCCATTCAGTGACATGGGCCAACAAATTCCCCCTTTTTGATGATGACAAACTCTGTGCTTTTATAATGTATACACATCCAACACTTTGTATATTTGTGAGAATTAATCATCAAGAACCAGGTTTATTAGGTTATAAATATCACTTTTAAAATTTTGAACAACACATCACATCTTCCCCCTTTTGGCATCATCGAAAAGTTGCAAAATGATACTTACCAGTTATTAATTCTTACTCATGGCCAATTTAGGCAACTGCAGGTGCAAACATGATTAATCAACACAAGAAACCAATAATGTAAGCTAAATCATAAATAGAGACATTTGTCAAAGCACCAAGCTTTCATTGATTAACATGGATTAGCAACACCAAAACAGATTAAAATCAAAAATAGCCAAAACATGAGTAAGACAAAATTAAAAACTAACACTCGATACAGTCCCGAGGGAACTTGATAGGATATGAGGGGGTAGTTCTGGAAATTCCTAAGTCTGGGGTGGTGCAGAAGAGGCAGGATTCTTGGTTTGGAGAAGAGACAGCATTTGGTGTAAGACACCCTCATTTTTCTCCTTCTCCTTGGCTAATCCACCTTTGAGAGCATCACGCTCACCTTCCACCTCAACTAAGCAACTCTTCAAACGAAGGATCTCCATATCCTTTTGCTCGCTTTCCTGCACCAGAGCACGGACCTTGATGTTGACTGGTTGCTTCCGAGATGAACCAGGTTCATCTACCGGGGCACTGACAGTGTAATCACATGACAGTAAAGTGTCATTCCCAAAGAAATCCTTTGTAGTAGCCATTTCAGCCTTCTTTGTGGGAACTCCAAAATGAGCCAGAACTGCAGTAAGGATAAAGCCATAAGGAATTGCATGGGCCTTGGTGCCATTCACCACTCTGTCCAAAAGCTGGATGATTAAAGATGGCCAATTGATCTGCTTGCCTCTGTATAGGCACTCCATGAGCGTTAGATCCATGTAGTTGGCAATGTGCCTGCGCTCTTGTCTGGGCAGCAGAAATTCAATTACAAACTCAAAAAATAGCTTGTGTTCAGGCTTCATCTCGATTTTGTACACAACCCTGGGCTCAGGATCTTCTTCATTGTCACAAAGAATCTGGTGATGTTGAGTGTTGAGGCCATTCCATCCAAGCAAGTCCATCTCTGCCTTGTATAGTCGTCATAGCCCTCAGATGGAATGTCTAGAATAACTACCAGTTCTTGAGCGTCAAAGGAGACTTCAACTCCCCTGACCAATGATGTAACCCTTTCTCCAATCACAGTTGCATTCCCCATGAACTCCATAACCTCATTTCTGACCAGCCTGCCTTCCATACGAAGGACCATGTCCTTCCAGCCTTGCGCTGCCAGAATATCCACTAAGTACCTCATACCCGGCTCCTCCAAATCCTTCAGTAACTTTCCCTTCAAGATATGTCTCTTGCCAAACATGGCAACTCTGTCAGTCGACACTTCTCTAACCTCCTTCTCTTCATCTCCACTCCATTCAGGATCATCATCCCTCTCAACAATCTGAACTTTCTTCTTTGACTTTACTTAAGACCTTGTCCTCGTAGATGTACTCACGGTGGTAGCAAACACATGTGCTGAATTCTTTGTGGAAGTCTTAGCCAATTTGGGCTTGGGTGTCTTGATCACCACTGGAGCAACCTCTTCTTCTTGTTGGACCAAGTCCAACACCTATCAACAACAATAGCCTCAACAGGCTCCCCCACTTTCGCTTTCCCTTTCTAAGCCTTCTTTCTTTTGCTCTCTTGTAGAGCTTTTTTCAGCTTCTCCTCTTCTTCTCGAATAGTATTTCTCGTAGCTCGTACCCTTGGAACAGGTACACAAACAGACTCATCAGTTTTCCTTTTCTTTGAGGTAACTGAGGCTTTAGACTTGATGGACTTTGGAGTCCTTCTCTTCTTGGGGTTGTATGAATCCCTCAGTTTCTTTAGTCTCTCGGCCAAGGTTTGTTCCCCAGAAGAAACGCATTCATCGATCTCCTTCATTAGCTTTTCTAATCCAGCAGCAGCTTCCTCAACTTCATTAGTTCCCCCTATCACTACGACATCATCTTCAAGATTCTCAAGAATGGGGCCACAAATTTCAAGTGTGGAACCATCCTTCTCAGATCCCCTCACACCTGCATCTCCCTCATTTTCAAGAATTTTCCCAGTTTTCCTTTGCCTACTTGGCACTTCCACATCCACCACAGACACAACCAGCACAAATCTATTTTCAGAATTTAACACAGAGGTAACTTCAGTATTACCTTTCTCAGCACTTGACGAACCAGGTGCATCATCTTTATGTGCTGATTTAAGCGATACACTGGACGAATCTGGTTTGGGTTCTTCTTCTGCCTGTAGTAAATCTTCCAAGAACTTTGCTCATGACCCTGAAGCCACAGATTTTCGTGCAAGAACCTTGACACGACGGGGTTTTGGGGCTGGGGTAGGGTTTGGTGTAGGTTTAAGAGCATCATGGTATTCAGGGGTTTCAGGTGTCTCAGAGGATTCAGAACTGTAGACCGGTGGAGAATCAGACTCATGTACTCCTTCATCGTAGTCACGATTTTGAGAATCAGATGAAGCAGACGACATGGTATTTAATTTTTGAGAGAAAGAAAAGAAGAGAGAGTAAAAGGCAGTAGAGATTTGAGTGTTGAGTGACTTGAACAGGGTTCGTATAGTGCTTTATTCACAATGGGTAATGATGGCCTATTTATAACTTGTGGCTGGGGTGATTATAACAGAAGTGTATTAACACAAGTAGGATACTAATCGATTAAGGACTGTCAGTGATTGGACATTGATTAGACCGTTTCTTTCCCCCTAAAACTAGGCTTATTTAATGTGACGGAACTTCTTGAAACTGGTTCATTATTTGAGTAAGTACGAGAATTTGAACTGAACCATTAATGGATAGAGTCCTAGTCATGTATGCCTGTACTGGAATTAATACATGTATGGAGATAAGAACATACCTTGTCAGTCATGTAAACCAGCATGGATGAACCAGGTTCATCCTGTTAAAAATCTTTATTTTGCCTAAATTCACAAAAATAGAGAAACATCATTAGCAGCTAGGGAATCATATTAATACATGGCAGAAGAGTATGGCAATAAAGACATAGAATTAAGCAATGATTAATCTTATTAAGTACCTAATTAAAATTTCTAGCCAGAAAACTTCCCTTTTTCATTTGGTTTATCAATTGGGTGATCTTAATCATCCCTAATTCAAGCTTGTTTCTCTCATAATGCTCCCTGCTTAATGCTTTGGTAAATATATCAGCAATTTGATGATCAGTGGCACAGAATTCGATTGAGATCATCCCTTTTTCATAGTTATCCCTCAGGAAACGGTGCCTAACATCTATGTGCTTAGTTCTCTTGTTATGAACCGAGTTCTTAGTCATACTATTTGCACTGGTGTTATCACAGTAAATAGGAATGCATCCCATATCTATACCAAAGTCCAGGAGTTATTTCTTGATCCATAGCAACTGGGCACAGCAAGAGGTTGCAGCCACATATTCAGCCTCAACAATGGACAAGGCTACTGAATTTTGTTTCTTGGTGGCCCAAGAGACAAGGCAGGAGCCCAAAAAGTGAGCCATGCCTGAAGTACTTTTCCTGTCAACCAGGAAACCTGCATAATCAGCATCAGCATATCCTACAAGGTCAAAATTACTACCTTTAGGATACCAAAGGCACAAATCAGTGGTGCCCTTCAGATATCTCAAAATTCTTTTCACTGCAGTGAGATGGGACTCCTTTGGATTGGCTTGAAACCTAGCACATAGTCCCACACTAAACACAATATCAGGTCTACTTGCAGTAAGATATAGTAGAGACCCAATCATCCCTCTGTACGTCTTCTGATCAACGGATGAACCAGGTTCATCCACATCCAATTTTGTAGTTGTGGCTATTGGGGTATCTATCTCCTTTGAATCTTCCATTTTGAACTTCTTGAGGAGTTCTCTCACATACTTCTGTTGATGAATCATTGTTCCATGTGGAGTTTGTTTGATTTGCAGACCTAAGAAAAAGGTTAGCTCACCCATCATACTCATTTCAAACTCACTCCCCATTAATGTAGCAAATTCCTTGCTGAGCTTCTCAGTTGTTGCCCCAAATATGATATCATCAACATATATTTGTACAATCAGAAGATCTTTTCCCTTTTCCTTTAAGAACAAAGTACTGTCTATTTTGCCTCGTTTGTACCCATGTTCCAGCAGGAATTTTGACAATCTCTCGTACCAAGCTCTAGGTGCTTGCTTGAGACCATAGAGAGCCTTGTCAAGTTTATATACATGATCAGGTGATTCTTTGCTTTCAAAACCAGGAGGCTGTTTTACAAATACCTCTTCCTTCAAATAGCCATTGAGAAAGGCACTCTTGACATCCATCTGATGCAAAGGGAATTCCATGTATGCAACAAATGCTATAAGAAGTCTGATTGCCTCCAATCTTGCCACAGGAGCAAAGGACTCATCATAATCAATTCCCCCTTCTTCGATGTATCCTTGAACAACCAGTCTTGCCTTATTTCTAGTAACAGTTCCATCCTCATCGAGTTTATTCCTGAAGACCCACTTGGTGACAATTATTGATCTATCCAGTGTCCTGGGTACCAAGTGCCATACTTGACTTCTCTCAAATTGATTCAGCTCCTCTTGCATAGTAGTTACCCGGTCAGCATCTTTTAGGGCTTCAGCAATGTTCTTTGGTTCAATCAAGGATAGAAATGCATCAAACGCACACAGATTTTTCAAGGAGGATCTAGTTTTGATTCTAGATCTCAAGTCTATTATGATGTTCTCAAGAGGGTGAAAACTCTGATATCTGTGTGGTTTGAGAACCAGTTGTTCACTTCTGGATTGTTCCATGTTGTCTTGTTGATGTGGAACAGGATCAAGGCCAGTATTTTTATGAGGAATTCCCCCTGTCGAGTTGCGTAGGGTTGTTGCACCTGGTCCATCACATGTTCCATCTGCCATAGGTTCTTCAATGTAGTCATTGCTCCTCACCAG
>ML267198.1:1993-54241 GCA_005239495.1 Nicotiana undulata
CTATAAAGGTACCTGTGCAACAAAATGCACAGAAAGTGTAGTATGAGCACATATACATATATGTACCCAGTGAGTATCCCGTCTAATCTCGAAGAAGTAGTGACGAGAGGTCGACTCGATACTCACTAAGGTCCAACCGTAATAAAGTAAGCAGGATGTAAGGAAAACTGTAGGCAAATAAACAAATAATAAAGTACATCAATATCCGGCATCAAGTAACAATCTCAAATCAAACCAGTTGGTATCCGCCGTGGCGTATGGCCCGCTCCCATATGGTAAGTCTCAATCTCGCCGTGGCGTACGGCCCAATCCCACCCTTGTAGTCTCAATCTCGTCGTGGCGTACGGCCCCATTCCACCCTTGTAGTCTCAATCTCGCCGTGGCGTACGGCCGGATCCCACACTTGTAGTCTCAATGTCGCCGTGGCGTACGGCCCGATCCCACCCTTGTAATCTCAATCTCGTCGTGGCGTACGGCCCTATCCCACACTTGTAGTCTCAATCTCGCGATGGCGTACGGCCCGATCCCATAATATAATCAATCATCACTCTGTCGTGTACGACCCGATCCCATAATATAATCAATCATCACTCTGTCGTGGCATACGGCCCGATCCCATAATATAATCAATCATCACTCTACCGTGGCGTACGGACCGATCCCATCCCGTGATTCTATTATCACACTTAAATCAAGCCAAGTATCACAACATTCAAAGACAACAATACCAATCACACAAGTATACAAGTCATATCTATGCTACAACAGGGGAAAACAATGAGCATGTTGTGTCCTAACTACCCGGACGAGGCAGTAATAGCCACTACGTACGGACTCTCGTCACTCGGTGCGTATGTATCTCCCCAAAAAGATCACATAGCAAACATGGTTACCTAGAGGGACAATTTCCCTCTTACGAGGTTAGAAAGGAGACTCACCTCGCTCCGAAGATTCATCACCGACCTCCAAGCCTCTACGACGACTAAAAAATGGATGTGCACGCTCCCAGGCTATCCAAATAACGATAATTCAATGAAAATATACTCATTAGATTATAACCAATTCAAATTACAAAGTTCTCCAGCCCGGCTCAATGAAATAACCAAAATGCCCTCGGGCCCACGTGCCCGGACCTCAAAATGTCTTGAAGAAAATTTCTACCCGAAGCTTTACTAATTCAATTACACATTTTACTCAATTATTCATGCTCAATTCGTGGCTAAAATCCAAATTTCCAAATTCTAGGTTTTCTTCAAAATACTAATTTTCCACAAATTTTCCCTAATTTTCATGTTCTAATCCATGATATAATCTTGTATCTAACTTGGAATTAAGTAGAATGATCTTACCTCTGAAGCTTGGTTGAAATCTTCCTTGAAATGCTCTCAAAATCCGTCCATGGCATATGTAAAATGAGAGAGAAATGCCAAAATCCTGTTTTAATCAACACTGCCCAGCACAGACCTTTCTGCGATCGCAGGAGAGCCTTTGCAATCGCACAGGCCACCTAGGACCCTCCTCCGCGATCGCATCAACAGACCTGCGGTCACACTGGTCATCTCCAGCACCCTCACTCGCTTTCTTCTGCGAACGCAGTAGCAGGCCTGCGATCGCAATGCTCTGCCTAGACCTTCTCCGCGATCGCACACAAGGGACCGCGATCGCATAAGCCAAACTCGCCCCCTTCACCTTTCTTCTTCGCGATCGCACAGCTGAGGCTGCGATCGCATAGAACACCAGCAGCACCAGAAACTAGCAACAGTAAATTCATTCCTAAATGCCCCGATACCACCCCGAAACACACCCGAGGCCCCTGGGACCCCGTCCAAACACATGACTCAGTCCCATAACATCCCACGAACTTGATTGAGGCTTCAAATCACATCAAACAACGCCGAAAACATGAATCGCGCAAGAATTCAACTTTCTAAACTTTGAAATTTCTAACTTTCACATTTGATGCCGAAACCTATCAAACCACGTCCGATTGACCTCAAATTTTGCAGGCAAGTCATATTCAACATTACGGACCTGCTCCAACTTCCGGAATCTCATTCCGACCCCGATATCAAAATTTCCATTTCTGGTCGAATTCTTCAAAAACCTTCAATTTTCTATCTTTAGCTAAATGACCTTAAATTGACTTCCGGATATTCGAATTCACTTCCGATCGCGCTCCCAACTCCAGAATCACCATACAGATCTATTCCCAGACTCTTAATCCCAAACGGACCTCAATATCATTGAAATGTACTTCAAGTCAAACTTAGGAAATTTCCTTAAAATACTGACTTCCTCAATATACACCGAAACGCTCTCGGGTTACCCAAATCCCGTTCCGGACATACGCCCAAGTCCGAAATCACCATACGAACCTGTTGGAACCTTAGGATCCTGATTCTGAGGTCGTTTACTCAAAATCCCAGTCTTACTCAATTTCTTCAACTTAAGACTTCTGAAATGAGAATTTTCCTTTAAATTGAACTCCGATCTTCCTGAATTTCAATTCCGACCATACTCACAAGTCAATATGCCTGAAATGAAGTTGTTCATGACTCCCAACTGCTGAACGACGCGCTGGATCTCAAAACGACCGGTCGGGTCGTTACAAAAATCAACTAAACATGCTGCATAGAATTCACATAAGCATTTAAGACACGTAGACATGCGAAGCTGGGCTAAACAGGATAATTACACATGCTAGTATAACTCAATTAAGGTGTAGCAGGCTATTACTCAGTGAAACCCCATATTTTACAACAATTAGCCCGTCTACGCACTCGTCACCTCGCGTACACGGAGCTCACATATCACATAAAATATCACAACAGTACCAAATCCTAAAGGGGATTTCCCCCACACAAAGTTAGGCAAGCCACTTACCTCGAACCAAGCTCAATTAGTCAATAAGAATTCCACACAAAGGGCAATGTGTTTAGGGCAATGTGTTTGAGTAAGGGTGCTTCATTGGTGTTACTGCGCTCTTTTGTTGGGTCACTACTGATATTCAAGGTTGCTTGGTGTCACGGAAGAATTTTAGGGGTATCCCTCATGGAATGATTGAGTATTAGAGGTGTTATATTTTCGAGCGGTGGAAATGGGATCAGATATGGTGATTTGTGCACTTCATGGACTTCGAGACTGAGAGTCCTCATAAACAGGTTATTTTATGGTTATGGACTGTGAAGATGCGAGCAAAGCTAGTCAGATGTTAGCATGTACCATGATTCCTTCATTGTGAACTTTCGATGAGTTATCTATCTATTGCGAGTGACCAAAGTTGACTTAGGGTTTATTGGTAGGCCCAGTATGGGTGTGTGTTCTTCACCGGGTCGAAATTGTTGACTTCGAATTTCTGTTGTTGAGGGATGTACCATTCGATTGGCATTGAGTTTATTCGTGTTCTGGAGTGGTGTATGAGTTACCCTTCGGTGTTGTGAGGAGTTGTGATTGTTAGTTGTTTGCACATATGGTGTGGATCTATTTAGGATTCATAACTAGATTTGAGTAAGGTAAGTAATTGGGTATTGCGGAATTGAGACGTATTGGTCATGTTCTTTCGGGTTTGTGTGGCATGGTGTGGCACGATTTCCTGTGGTTATGGCAATGCACTTTGAGTACTTGATGTCGGATTTCGCATGGTTATCAATTTTGAGCAAGGTGGCTTGAAGTATTTCATGTGGACCAGCGTTTGGATGGGATCAATCATTGTAGCGGAGTTATGATCCTTGGTGTAAAATTCGTGTGCTTTTTATTTTACGATGTGTGCCAGGCTCTTAGCGTGGTGTGGTGATGGTAATTCTTTATGACATGATAGTCCTCTCGTGTGAATATTTTCTATGATTTGAGTTCGTGGGATGTTTCTATTGAATGCACGAGTTGCATAGGTTATGACTTTGGATTGTATTGATGCGTCATGTCATCATAGTGGTCGTGTTGGATGAGAAGAGGTTATTAGGACTAGAATGAATACTACCAGAGTCGACTACAGCATAGTTGGAAGGATGATATCAGAAGTTGGCTTAGAAATCTGCTATAATTCTTGTCGGAGAAAGGGGTAGCTCCATGACTGGCTTATCGGACGAATAGTTGCTAATTTCTACGTGTTTCCTTCATCATCGTCACCTTATGAAAGTGTTAAAGCGAGTATTTGCTTGATAAGAGGTTATTTACCGGTATTGGGTTGTTTTGAGCAGCTATTGTGATTAGAAGTTATTGCTATGAGTGTTTCAGTCATGCGGTATATTAGGTGATTACATCTGGGGTTACGTATATGGCTTGATTCAGCGTGTTCAGACTTATTCAGTTTATAGTTGCGGAAATTTTGATCTTGTAAATTATTTCAGAAGTGAGAATTTGGTTCTAAGGTTTATGTGTCAGGATGGATTTTGAAATTTCAGCTATGTTGTGCTATTGGACCTAAATGGGATAGGGTGACGTGGGATCACCCCGGGTATGTGCATGGTAGGTTACACGGCAATTTTGATGGTGTTTAGAACAGCTCTAGGCACGTTCGAGGACGAACGTATGTTTAAGTGGGGGAGAATGTAACGACCCGGTCGGTCGTTCCGTAGAATTTGCACCGCTATTCGTGTTTCTGCCTTGTTATGCATTGTTTAGTTATTTATGATGTGTTGGAGTCGGATGGTTCGGGTTCGGAGTGGTTGTAATGAGAATTTAGACACTTAGTCTCTTAAAGTAGCCTTATAGTTGGAAAAGTCAACTGAGAGTTGACTTATTGGTAAACGGCCTCGGAATGTGGATTTTATGGATCAGATTGCTTCGTTAGGTGATTTGGGACTTAGAAGTGTGTCCGGAATATTTTTGTGATGTCCGGTGTAGAATTAGGCTTGAATTGGCGAAAGTTAGTTTTTGGCGATTTCCGGTCGGCAGTGAAAAATAGTCTATCGGGGTCGGAATGGAATTCCGACAGTCGGAACAGGTTCGTAATGTCATTTTGGATATGTCTGCAAAATTTCAGGTCAATCAAAGTTGTTTTGGATAGTTTCGGCGTCGTTGGTGGAATTTAGGAATTTCAAAGTTCATAGGCTTGAATTTGATGTGATTTTGGTGTTTCGAAGACTCGACTAAGATCGAATTATGTTATGGGGCGTGTTGGTATATTTGTTGAGATTTTTGAGGGCCTCGGGTGGATTTCGAAAGGTTAATGGATCAATTTAGACTAGAAGAAAAGTTGCTGCATTTTTTCACAGCAGCATGAACAGTAACTCAGATGAACCGTAACTCGGGTGAACAGTAACTCCGATGAACAGTAACTCGGGTGAACAGTAAAACGTGTGAACAGTATTTAAATAAACCCTCCGCAACCATTAAACCCTTTTACACCATTTTTGAACGGGAGAAGAGCTTTGAGACGATTTTGAAGAGAGAAAATCATTGTTCTTCATTGAGGTAAGGATTTTGGACCCTAAAACTCGATTATTTGTGATTAAGGAACAAAATATCAGTGTTTAATTCATGAAAATCAGTAGAAAAATGTGGAGTTAGGGCTTGAGATTATGAGACCTTCTAGAGATGATTTGAGGGGTCAAACGAACTCCGATTTTTGAGTTCTTTATATGCACGTACTCGTGAGATGATGAAGAAAATTTGGGTATAAATTTTGTTGAGTTCCGGGATGCGGTCCCGGGGGTCGGGTTTTGTGCTAAAAATCGATATTTTTCAATTGGAATTCATTCCTTTAGCATAATTTGATGATAAAAATCTGAACTTGGTAGATTTGGAGCACTCAGAAGTTGATTCGAGAGGCAAGCATGTTGCAGAGTAGCTTTTCAGGCTAGTTCGAGGTAAGTAATATCTTTAAATTCTGTCATGAGGGTATGAAACCTCGGACTTTGCATACTTTCACGGTTTTGGAGTGCAAAAATTGGGAATTTGGAAATATATTCCTTTTTAGGCGACTATTAAGTTGTGAAATCACTTTTAAAGCCTATGCTTAGTAGTATTGATATATTTTTGATATATTTGGGTTGTAAGCCATGTTTGGGGCCTAGTGCCGATCTATTTAACCCCTTGGGGCTATTTTACTGATATTCCTCACTTGATATGTTATGATTTTTCACTCATTCCTTCTTGATAATTGTTTTGACACTCAGAGTATGTTGATATTATTTCTTGAAAATGAAATACTATTTTTGGGTCGAGAACCAGGTATATTTATGGCCCGAGTGGCATATTGAGAGTGTCTGACTGAGTGAGGCCGAGAGCCTATATTGTAAGGATGTTATGATATGAGAGAGGCCGAGTGCCTGAGAGTGATTGATGCCATGATTTGGCTTATTTATAGTGCTTGGGATGAAAGAGCCCCTTCAGAGTCTGTACACACCCCCAGTGAGCACAGGTACCTACTGAGTGCGACTGTCGATTGCCCAGTGCCGAGTGATGAGTGATTGGGAGGCATGAGTGATAGTGAGGTTTCCCGAGGGGTTGATGCTGAGTGACTGTGATTTATTTTCATTACTACTGAGTTGGTGTACTCATCATTACTCCATGTACCTCTGTGTACAGATCCAGGTACTAGTGCGGAGCAGTAGCCATATTCGCGTGTTATCAGTGGCATTTACGGGATTTTGAGGTAGCTGTCCAGCGTCCGCAGCTTCTTCATTTCCCTTCATTATCAGTATTAGCATTTGATTCCTAGACATTGTTTATGACATTAGCAGAGTTAGTTTTATTTCTTAGATGCTCGTGACCATGTTGACTCCAGTCATGGGGGAATTGTTTAGACAGTGGATTATTTTATATTTGCTTAAAGACTTAAGAAATTTTCATACTTGCTATGTTGATATTAAATGATATTGCGATATTTGATTAAACTAAGTGTGTAGTTATGTGATGGTTGGCTAGCCTAGTTCCACGGTAGGCGCCATCACGGCATGTTAGGATTTGGGGTCGTGACACGCATGTATCTCACACACAGGTATACATGGATATACATGTGATACACAATTGATACAAATATGATACATATGTGATACAGAAATGATACACAGTGTGATACACATATTATTTTTTTCGTGTTCAGTTTTTACTTTGAATTTTCAATTAAAACCACCTCAAAACTACACCAAATCATCCCAAAATTGAGATTCAAGCTCCTTAAGTTGTGCCCAATCTATTTTAATAACACCCACTCAAAACAAAGCAAAATTTTGATATTTTTTTGCTACAAATAGCTAATTGGCTAATTTGGATAATATTAGTAATATTTTATCAATTGACCAATTTTTGTAATGAACTACTTATAAATGGACATAGCTGGTAATTCCCCCAAAATTAATGGCTCTTCTTTATAGAGCCATTAATTGAGGTAACAAAATTCTCTTATGCAAAATAACTATGTTTAGTTGGTCTCAAAAGGATTTAAACTTGTGAAGAAGAGTTCCAATTCCATTGTAAATTCGTTGTCAAACGTGAATGGGATATAAATCCTTATAAGAAACAATTTTGTGTAGTTAAATGGTACCCAAATTTCTTCAAAGATAAGTTTTTGGTTGATTTCAAACTTTTAAATAAAAAACTTAGATATTGGGTAATAGTTTAATTTGACAATCTTATACCAAACTCTAATATTCTCACTTTAATCAATAACGCAAAATTATTTTTTTCAGGTAACTAATATGCATGCTACAATGTATAACATGAATATTGATCCTAAAATATATTCTTCAGAACACAGACATAATGAATGCTAAAATATATCCTAAAATATATGCATGCTACATAGCAAATGCAAGTGGAGCTAGAAAAAACGTAGTCTTTTGACAAATTAAGAAGCAGATGGTACGATAATTGTCTCTGGGAGAAAATGAGAAATTATATGGATCGGTTCAGGGCACGACGGATCTTTCTAATGAGGATTGCAAGAAGTGTTTAGAGAATATGTATTAGTGGTAGTTGATATAAAATCTACCCTTTTATTAGTACTATGTATATAATTTTCATATCGCGGGCTTGAACTAAAGTCTAATTATAATAATGTATATATAATTTTTATACATAGTAGAAAATATATACCCTTTTATATATCATACAACGCTGTATACACGTTGGATCGATAAAAGTGTTCGAGATACAAAAAATATACAAAATAGATTGTCACTATACAAAATAGACTGTCATTATATAAAAAATATACAAAATAGACTGTCAATATACAATTTATATACAATAGTCTTTCAATATACAAAATATATATAATAGATCGTCACTATACAAACATATACAAAATAGACCGTCATGATACAAAATAATATACTAAATAGACTGTCACCATACAAAATATATTGTCACTATACAAAAAACATACTAAATAGACTATCACTATTCAATTTATATATAATAGATTGTCACTATACAAAATATACACAAAATAGATTGTTGTTATACAAAATAGACAGTCGCTATAAATAATACATACAAAATAGAGTGTCACTATACAAAATAGACTGTCACTATACAAAAAATATATGGAACTCTCACTATATAAAAAATATACAACATAGATATTTCGGGCTATTAGATGTAATATGTTTGGACCGGATGGACATTTCGTGTCAATGGAGAAAAACATGGGCTATTAAAATTTTGAGGGCTATAGAGGGTCATTTGAGCTTGTCAAATGAACTGCCCAAAAGTTATTTGGGCTAAGATGGGTTGGGTTAATATGGACTAAAATTCAGGTCATAGTCCACCTCTCCAACTCTTTTCAAGGTTTACTTAATATGTGTTGTTTTCTTATGAATTGTATTATTACTAAATAAAACTTTTTTCTTTTTTATGGTCATTATAACATATCAAACAAAAAAAACTATTTCTAAGATATTTTGGCAAAGTTACTCATGGATCAATTTGCTAAAAATTGGCCCGACTTTAAATGAGTTGAAATGAATTGGGTCAAAATGGGCTAAGTTTAATAAATAGACGGAGTCAATAACGTAGTAATTGCACGGGGCGCCTTATTTGGTCGCCCCCATTTACCTATACCCATTTTTTTTTAAACTTTTAACTTGTACCCACTCTTTAAATAACTGCAGCCCCCTTTCTCCTCCTTCGTTTTCTTCTTCTCTTCTTCTTCTTCTTCTTCTTCTTCTTCTTCTTCTTTCTTCTGCTGCTGTTGTCTCTGACTCCAGTTCATCTCCAGAGTGCATCAATACAGATTTGCACCACCCACCAGTTGAATTTAAGTTGTCTGATGATAATGTGGAGCTTATGTTTGAATATTTCGAACGTGAACAGCCTCAAAATCGTAAACCTTTATTTGAAAAGTATGTGGTACTTATGTTGTCTCTTATCATTTTATAATTAATGTTCAATTTTTCACTGTAAATTTTCATACAAGTAGTCATTACTCATATACCCAAAAATACTTCAGCTCTCGCCAGTTACAAAACAAAAACTTCAGCTCTAGAGCTGAAGTTCGCCAGTTACAAAACAAAAACTTCAACTCTAGAGCTGAAGTTCGCCAGTTACAAAACAAAAACTTCAGCTAAAACTTCACCTAAAACTTCAGCTCTAGAGCTGAAGTTCGCCAGTTACAAAACAAAAACTTCAGCTCTAGAGCTGAAGTTCGCCAGTTACACAACAAAAACTTCAGCTAAAACTTCAGCTCTAGAGCTGAAGTTCGCCAGTTACAAAACAAAAACTTCAGCACACTTCGTTCAGCATACTTGCTACTTCAGGCCCGTCTACTAGAATGCTGAAGTTTTGCGTTATTGCCTTTGCTACTTCAGCCCCGTATGCTGAAGTTAAGCGAAAAAACGGGTACACTTGCAATTTTTTTTACAAAGCGGGCACAAGTTAAAACGTGACACAAAAAGCGGGTATAGATGCAAATGTCCCGTCAATAACCAGTCCAACCTTAAGCGGTTGGACGGGTCATTTGGGCTTGAGCCAAGTTTGACAGCCCTATCAGTGAGCTATTAAGATGGAAACCTTAAAAATGCTAGATGTAAATTCCTCTTTAGTTTATCTTTAGATGAACGGAATTACATGAGCTCCTTTTTTTGGTATTGACCTTCTTTCTTCCTATTAAAGTAGTAAATACAACTTTCTTATCTATCCTTATCTTCAAAAGACAAGGGATAAAAAATGTTGGATTTTAGCTTTCATGTTCTCCTAAACGACTGGAATTTTTTTATTTTTTATACCTTTTCAAAAGCATGTAACCTCCTCTTTCTCCTTTAGGATAAGATCTTCCTTGATCCTTTACCTAACATTTTCGATCGTCCAATAAGACTTGGCTTTTATCTCTCTTTATACAAAATATCTTGAAATAGTTTATCTTCAGATTTCATACTAAGGCATGAAGCTTGTGATAAAAGTGGTTTGACTTTTTTTTTTTCTGGAGTGCAAGTTAGATCATTGTTGTTGGATTAAAGTTGTGAGTTATTTGATTTCCCTTTTTTTTTAATGAAGAATTTTCTTCCCCGTTTTCAATATCTTAACATATGGAAAATGATTTTGTGAGGTCCCATATCTTTATTTGGTAAGAGAGGTTAAGTAACGTTCTATGATAAAGAATGGTTGAATAATTGATGAACTTGTTGAAGGCTTTTTGATTTAGTGAAAAGATAAAATTTTGATTTACAGAAAGCTCATATGAAAATTGAGTATAGCAATCAAATTTAGCTAAACAAGCATCAGATTAGTTGCATGCTAAATTGGAAAATTAGACTTGCGTTAAGCATTCTGGACTTGTATTATACCCATATCTTTAGTTGAAATATGTTTATTTTAAAAAATTAAGTTTTTGCAAAGTATGTTTGAGCAAACAAATGCTTTCTGCAGAAACTCAAGAACTAATAAGTTTCGCTGCAAAAACCATGCCGACGTCAAAGAAATAACTCAGACCTGGGATAACCGTGAAGCAAGAGAATACAGATTTTTTTATTCGGAGATTCACGTGCAAGAGCTTGCATTAGGCTCTTCAAAATGTGGCATGACATGAAAATTATTTAAACTAAGTTAGCAAATAGTGTAAGCTGTGGAGAAGAGTGATGGGATTGCATATATCATAAAGGGAGCCAAGTAGAAACATGCTCAATGTTCCTGGTTTCTTCGCTCGATGCTAACATAAGCTGACCAGGATTAATCAATGCGTCCATCTTTGAACCGGAAAAAGACTGGTAAAGAGAGGCTGCAGAAATTACCAAGATTAACAGCAAAATACACCACCATTAAAGAGTCCACCTGAAAGAGAACAAAAAACCCATTAAAAATTGCACAAGGCAACAAGCAAAAGATAGGCAAGTATTTAACCAAGTAAAGCGCACCATTTCATGAGGATTAGGTAGAATGAAATGAAACAGTCTGCTTCATTGAGGAAGCAAGCAAAAGCATTGGTCTTAAACCCACGATAAAACCCCACCATATAATACAGGTTTTTCAATAGCCTCAAATTGCTAGGCTCTAGCATAGTTCAAAAAAAACAAATAATACCTCCATTCAGTAATAAGAGCAAATGAAACAACAAGATCAAAACATTGGGTCATATTTCGCCAGTTGATGCAAGTGTTCATGAAAAAGCTTCAACTTTTAGAAGTTGGTAGGCCCCTCCTCTTGAATCCACACATGTTAGGCTATGATTGATACCTTAGTATCCAACCAATAAGATCTCTATAGCCGATAGCTAATATTGAATAATTTTCTTTTTTGATCAGTAATATTGAATAATTTTTTAGTAATTTACAACAATAAGATCACCAGAAAGAAAACAAATATTGATCACCACCAGAGCAAAGAACATGAACAGAGAAGAGAGATCGAGTACCTCCCATAGGGGAACTCCAAAGTCGCACAGAACAGCAGGTTGGTTGAACATACAAATACTTCTAAGCATATACCCCTCCGGTTCACAATAAGTGATCAGTTTCCTTTTAGCACGCCCATTAAGAAAAAAATACAAAATTCTATACAAAAATACCTATTATGACTAAACTATCTCTAATTAAACATTTAATGTGAGGAGCAAGAACACTTTTTAGGGATATGTACATAGGGGTTATTTTGTAAAAACAAATTGAATTCTTTCTTGATTACATAATTGGACACTTATTTTGAACCAAAATGGAAAAGGAAACTGGTCACTTATTGTGAACCGGAGGGAGTAGCAAGTATGGAAGTTATCTCCAGTCTCTCTGAGGAACTTGCTAGTTTAATAAGGTTAAAAAATACAATGGAGCTTCACAAAATGTGACAAATTAGATGCAAACCTTGTTTAGCACACACAACCAAGAAAAATTCTGGAAGTAGAAACTAGTTCATCAAAGAACCTTGAGAGACTGGTGTAATAGCCTTTGAACATGTTATACAAGGTTGTTCCATTCAATGTTTCATTGTCTCAAAACTCTAAATAACTATTAACCATACTGTAAGGAGTACAATTCTCAACATGACCACCCAACATTCTTAACAATCACCACAAACTAAACATGACACATTCTTTCAGGGTTTCAATTTAGTGTGGATTCTATTTTCGTAATTGATACTCAAGGAATTGGGACAAAAAAATGACACATTCTCAACAATCCCAACCCAACTCCGCATTCCCTTGTTACTTTTATTGAGCCTTATCTGCCAAAATAGATTTCTTCAACCTGATCTTATTTGGTGTCTGTATCACTGGGAAATTATCTTTGGTATTGGGGGATAGCAAAGGAAAGGCCCAGAAATATCCCATAATCCTGGTTGCCCCAGAACTTTACCTTCCCCCACTCAATTCAGGCCGTTCTACAACTGCTGAGAATTAGCCATTAAACAAACTACAACTTTTCCATGCTATGGGTACTTCAATAAGTAAGCAAAAAGGTCTATGCACCCATTTCAGATGCTCACATACACTTGTATTGGTTACGCATCTGTAGCCTGAGGATATCCCCTCAAAAGGTGAATGACATGCAATGCTGCCTCGGTATGATGAAATAATGAACTTTCTATCTAGATATACTGTCTTAAAGAAAAGACGGACCCTTTGAAACATGACCAGATTCTCCTAATTAACTCTCCATTCTAATCTCTGTGTTCCACTACTTTTAACTAGTGTCTTGACTTTCCAATTCATTATACCTTCTGTCCCATGACATACCCTTTTTACTCCAAAGAGTCAAAGAAAATGATCCTTGGCTAAGCATTTTAAGTATTACCATGAGCACTTTTTATAAATTTAAGTAGCACCAACATATGGCAAACTTCGTAATCAACCATGTTTCCTATAATTTTTAAGTATCTAACAATTTATTTTCGCCAAAAGCAAATTATTCTAAAACCGGATTAGACATAAAAGAAGGCAAAACCAATCCTCAAAGAATATAAAGCTTACAAAAATTATGGGTCAAGTGGTTTATTAATTTTCCCTAAGTGATGAAAATTTGATTTTTCTTCTACAAGACCTTGTGCTCTTATAAATTTTGGAATAAGTTAAGAGACCCATAACAAACTCAATGAAATTAAACAAAAAACATTCAAAATATGACCATAAGATTTTCCCAAAAGATAAATACATAAATAAGCATTTTAATTACCTACTCAACGATTGAGTCCGAGAAGCATATTATGTTCCTTAGGCAAGTAAACAACATTAGGAGTCTTAGCCAAAGTCCCAGCAATTTCTCTCGAAGCTTCTATCCTTCTCAGCTCAATCAAACCCATTCCAGCAGCCGCAGTAGCATCCGAAATCAGCTTAGCTGATTCGCTCTCTCCTTCAGCCCTAATAATTGCTGCCCTCCTCTCTTGCTCAGCCTTCATCACCACGAATTTCGACCTCTCAGCCTCCTGCTGAGCCACCTGCTTCTGCTCCACAGCTTTCGAAAACTCAGCTCCATAAGACAAGTGCGTGATCGCCACATCATCGAGTTCGATGTTGAAATCCTTGGCGCGTCGGATCAGGCTCTCACGAACGAGAGCGGAGACCTGTGGACGCTCCGTGAGGAGCTGATCCGCATTGAATTGAGCCACGACGGCTTTGAGCACCTCGTTGCCTATCGAAGGGAGGACCTTTTCGTCATATTCGGTACCTAAAGTTTTGAAAATGTCGGGGAGACGGGAGACTTGAGGGCGAGAGAGGATACGGAGCGTGAGGTTAACCATCTGGAGATCTTTCGTTCCGGAGATTGAGGAGAAAGTGTGGGGTCTAGTACGGATATCGAAGATAAAGGGCTTTTGTAGCCATGGGATTAAAAAGTGAGTCCCTTCACCGACGGTTTCGTCGATGACTCCACGGAAACGGTCGAAGAGGACGGCGCGTTGGCCGCCGTCGACGGTGTAAAGGGAGGAATTGAGAACTGCGCCCCCGAGACCGAGGCTGAAAGCGGCTCGGGCTAGGTTTGTGAGGAATGAGACTGCAGCTTGGCTACTACCCATTGTTGTGTGTAGAAAACAGAGAGTGAGATTTTGATTAGGGTTTAAGAGAGAGAAGAACAAGAAGAAGATTGAAGGGTTTTAGAGAAGGGCAGGATTGTTCTGCAAGTACAAACCAAAACACCTTAATTGAGCACACGGGTTTGGATTTGCAGAATTATTAAAGCCCATTACATTTTCTATCTTTTCGTATAACTAGTTTCTAAACTTCAGTAGAAGTGCTGAAGTTATTTAGTTCATTTGTAAAACTTCAGCACTAAATAAGCTGAAGTTTTGCACAGGTATCAGGAAGGCAGCGCCTGAAGTTGTAAAAATTAGGGTATAGGTTAAATAATTTTAAAAATATGGGTATAGGTTAAATGGGGGCGACCAAATAGGGCGCCCCGCGTAATTTTTACGTCTCAGGGTAAGCGCGTTGCGCGTAAGGTTGTCAAATGGGTCGGTTGACCCGTTACCAGACCGGCCCAGACCGGTACATAAGAGGCCGAGTGGGCTAGGTTACTAGGGTTAGGGGGTTGGTCCGTTCACATTTAATCTACCGGTTACCCGAACCGGTTAAACCCGGTCAATAATTTTTCCTGTAGAACCGGTTAACCGGCCAGGATCGATTCAGCTGCTATCTTTCAAATTTTTTTTTTTTTTAGTTGTTTAGGACCGTTGGCAACGGCCAGCTGGCTTTTGGTCGTTGCCCAACGGTTGGAATTGCATAAATAGCCCTTTTTGGGAATTTTTTTTAAAAAAATAACACTTGTTGTAATTACTAATTTAGCCCTTTTAAAAACTATAAGTCCACCCCCTTCTTCTTCATTTCTTCACTCATCTCTCATTTCTCAAACTCATATTCTCTCATTCAAGTTAAATCATGCACTATGATTCTAAAGTGCGCTCATATGTTTGGGAACACTTTGAGGGGGTAGAAGAAAATAAATAAGTTTACAAAGTAAAGTGCAAGAACTGTGGTCTAATCTTAAATCTTCGTCCAAAGTGCACGGGCACAAGCTGTTTAAGGAGACATGAAGATTTGTCTTGAGGGTTCTCCACAAATTCGTTTGATTTGAGATAATTTGTGTTATTTTAATATTATTATACGTATTATGCTTAATGTTTTAGTTTGTTCGATTAATTTGAAGTATTATTACTTTATTATGCAATGATAAGTGCAAGTTTGAACTTTAATTTGAAGTATTAAATGTAAACTTTAATTTGCAAGTTTGAACTTGCATTATAAGTGCAATTTTTTTCCATCTTCATTGTATTCTATATTTCTATTATCTTAAAATTTAAATTCTTAATGATATTGTCACGACCCCAAAACTATCTGGCCGTGATGACGCCTATCATAATACTAGGCCAGCCAATATTCATACTTAGAACATGAAAATGATCCTTTGATCAAATTATCATTTATATAATATCTCATAAACATGTTGTTAAAGCATTTTAAAATAGAAGGTGATAAGTTAAATGTCTAAACACCGCCTAGAAATCTCGGAGTCACTGGGTCACGAGCATCTAAAGAGAGTATATAAATCCGACACAATATCTCTAATACGAAACAAGTCTAGGGAGTGCAACTGCTATAGAAAATAAGAAGGAGAAAGCAGGGATGCGAACGCGTGTAGTTACCTTGGAAAATCTCCGAGAAATCCCTAGCCAGGCAGCAACTCACTCCACTCTAGCACCTGAATCTGCATACAAAGTGCAGGGAGTAATGTGAGTACGCCAACTTAGTAGTAATGAAAGTAAATAATGTATGAGAACTACGAAACGCATAAAACAAGTCATCAATTCACATTAAATACAAATCCTCTTTCAAAATCACAGATACGATAATTTGAAACACTTGAAAGTCGATTTCAGTAAAATTTCTTTGAAAATGTACATTTCCACAATTTCCATAGAAATAAAAATAATTCAGTATAAGAATGATAAAGTTCATAAATAGACTCTCGGGCAAAAACATGTATCATAAACTGCCCCTCGGGTATATCATCACTCAGAATCAGTCACTCGGCATGCCTCACAATCACTCGGTATCAGCCCCTCGGGAGACCTCACAGTCACTCATGCCTCCCAATCACTCGTTACTCGGCACTCGCACTCAGTAGGTACCTGCGCTCACTGGGGGAGTACAGACTCCGGAGGGGCTCCTACAACCCAAGCGCTATAACAGAACATCTCGTGGAATAATCACTCAGGCTCTCGGCCTCTCACATATCATGAACAATGTAACATGTTGCGGCACGCAGCCCGATCCCATAATATCCTCCCAACTAGGCCCTCGGCCTCACTCAGTCAGAAACCTCTCAAAAAGCCGCTCGGGCTATCAATAAAACAGGGTGCTTGACCCAAAATATCATTTCATATCACAAAATAGCGTAAATAAGATTGAGTTTCGAAATCAGTTAAACGTAGTATGATTGAGTGTAAATCATAAATCAACAGAGTGAGGAATAACAATAAAAGGCCCCCAAGGGGTACAAACACATGACACGAGGCCCAAATATGGCATTCCGCCCAAAACATAGTAATAATCTTTAAAACATGAAATATCATATGATTTTAGAATCAAATACACAACTTAATAGTTTTCACGGGACGGATCAGGTCACAATCCCCCAACAGTGCACGCCACACACTCGTCACCTAGTATGTGCGTCACTCCAAAAGAGTGATACAATGCGAAGTTCGTTATTTTATACCCTCAAGATAAGATTTATAGTCATTACTTACCTCAAACCGGTCAAAATCCTAATCCACGATGCCTTTGCCTCTTGACTCGGCCTCCAATTGCTCTGAACCTAACCAAAACCAGAATATCTTCAATATATGCTAAAGGAATAAAGCCCACTAGAAAATAATCGAATTACATCAAAAATATCGAAATTGGCCTAACCCGACCCCCGGGCCCACGTCTCGAAATTCGATAAAAATCACAAACTAGAATCCTTATTCACTCACGAGTCTACCCATGTCAAATTCATCGAAATTCGACCTCAAATGCCCATTCAAATCTCCAAAAGAATTTTCCAAACTTTTTTCCACTTGTCACCCAATTTCTACCTCAAATCACAAATTAAATGATGAAATTAAAGGCATAATCATGGAAATTAACCAAAACTAGATAAGAATCACTTACCCCAAACACCCACGCAAACATCTCTCCAAAAATCTCCTTCTACCGAGCTCCCAATTAAATTTTGTGATATGAATTCAAAACCATCTTTTTTTAACTTTAAATTCTGCCCAGGTATTCCTTCTTCACGTTCGCAGGCCACCCATCGCGTTCGCGATGAACAAAAACTCTCAAAAGCCATTTCCAAACTCTTCTCAGATAGCTTGTAGTATAATGGCCATAACTTTTAGTACAAAGCTCCAAATGAGAAATGGTTTAACGTTTTGGAAACTAGATAGCAAGATCAACAACTTTCATGTTTGGTAATTTTATATTGCCTTATAGATTTTGAGATATAAGCTACCAAAGTCATCCCTATGCAACATAAATTTCTTCTTCATCTTCCCAGACAGTTTGTAATGTACCAGCCATAACTCTTTGTACACAAATCCAAATTCTAAATGGTTTACTTTTTTGAAAACTAGACACAAAGGTCTACAACTGTCGTTTTTGGATCATTTTCAAATTCCTTATAGATTGTAAGATATGAGCCTCCAAAATTAGACATGCGTAACAAAGATTTTTCTTCTTCGCGAATGCTAAGAACAAAGTCCCTGAAGCCAAATCCTTCTTCGCGAACGCGAGAGGATCCTCGCGAACGCGAAGAACAACACCAGACACCAGCATCAGCTATTGCAAAACAGCCCGAAATGATTCGAAACCACCTCGAAACACACCCCAGGCCTCCGGGGGCCCGTCCAATCACACAAACCAGTCCCATAACATAACACGGACCTGTTCGAAGCCTCAAATCACCTCAAACCACATCGAAATCATGAATCGCACCCCCAATTCAAGCCTAACGAACTTTAGAACTTCAAACTTCTACATTTGATGTCGAAACCTATCAAATAACGTCCGATTGACCTCAAATTTTGCACACAAGTCGCAAATGACACTACAGACCTGATCCAACTTTCGGAATTCCATTCCGACCCCGATAGCTAATTTTCCACTGTCGACCAGAAAGCGCCAAAAACTCAATTTCGCCAATTCAAGCTTAATTCTACTTCGGACCTCCGAACACACTCCTAAGTCCAAAATCACCTAATGAAGCTATCCAAGCCATAAAAACCACATTCCGAGGTCATTTACCTATAAGTAAACTTCCGGTTGAATTTTCTAACTATAAAGCCAACTTAAGAGACTAAGTGTCTCATTTCTCTCCACAATCACTCCGAACCCGAGCCGACCGTCCCAACACAACATAAAAGAGTTGAAAAACACATAATAACGAAGAAATAGGGGAAATGGGGCTAAACTTTTGGAACGACCGATCGGGTCGTTACATTCTCCCCCACTTAAACATACGTTCGCCCTCGAACGTGCCCAGAGTTTTTCCAAAAACCACCAAAATTGCCGTGTAACCTACCATGCACATACCCCGGGGTGATCCCACGTCACCCTAACCCATATAGGTCCAATAGCACAACATAGTTGAAATTTCGAAATCCAACCTGACCCATAAACCGAAGAACCAAATTTCCACTTCTGAAATAATTTACAAGATCAAGATTCCACAACTATAAACTGAATAAGTCTGAACACGCTGTATCAAGCCATATTCGTAACCCAAAATGTAATCACATAATATGCCGCATGACTCAAACACTCATAGCGATAACTCCTAATCACAATAGCTGCTCAAAACAACCCTACATAACCTCTTATCAAGCAATTCCTCCCTCTAACACTTTCATATACTACCGATGATGAAAGAAACACGTAGAAACTAGCAGCCATTCGTCCGATCAGCCAGTTATGGAGCTCCCTTTTTCTCCGACAGGAACTATAGCAGATTTCTAAGCCAAGTTCCGATATCATCCTTTCAACCATGTTGTAGTCAACTCTGGTAGTATTCATTCTAGGCCCAATGACCTCTTCTCATCCAACACGGCCACTCTAATGACATGACGCATCAATACAATCCAAATCCATAACCTATGCAACTCGTGCACTCAATAGCAATATCGCACGAACTCAAATCATAGAAAAGATTCACACGAGAGGACTATCCTGCCATTAACAATTACCATCACAACACCATGCTAAGAGCCTGGCATACATCGTAAAATCAAAACACATGAATCTGACGCCAAGGATCATACCTCCACATAACTCCGCTACAATGTGTGATCCCATCCAAATGCTGGTCCACATGAAATACTTCAAGCGACCTTGCTTAAAATCAATAATCATGCGCAATTCGACATCAAGTACTCCAAGTGCATTGCCATAACCACGGGGGAATCGGACGATACCATGCCACACGAATTAGAAAGAACATAACCAATACGTCTCAATCCCGCAATACCCAATTACTTACCTTACTTAAATCCTGCTATAAAGCCTAAATAAATCCGCACCATATGTATAACCAACAGTCACCACTCCTCGCAACACCGAAGGGTAACTCATAGATCACTCCAGAATATGAATAAACTCAACGACAATCGAATGGTACATCCCTCAACAATAGCAATTCGGAGTCAACAATTCCGACCCGATGCGGAACACACACCCATAGTGGTCCTACCAATAACCCTAAATCAACTCTGGTCACCCACAACAGATAGATAACTCCCCGAAGGTTCACAATGACTGAATTATGGCATTTACTAACATCTGACTAGCTTTGCTCGCATCTTCACAGTTCACAACCACAAAATAATCTATTTATGAGAACTATCAGTCTTGAAGTCCATGAAGCGCATAAATTACCATATCAGGTCCCAACTTCACCGCTCGAATATATAACACATCCTAATACTCAATCATTCCACGAGGGATACCCCTATAATTCTTCCGTGTCACCAAGCAACCTTGAATATCAACAGTCGATCCAACAAGAGAGCGTCGCAATACCAATGAAGCACCATTAACTCAACACATTGCCCTTTCTGAAATGTATACCCTCATCAAGCCACCCAATAGTGATATCATCTACCTAGTCATCTGAAACTGCCAATGCTGCCTAAGAAGTTTTTACCTTCCTTCCAGAACTGAACCGTGACCTCACATATGCGAATCTCAACTCTATACAACATATCGCATATGCCATGCCATCCTATGATAAGTATGAGAACTTCATGATCCCTTCCGAGCCATAAGCAACTACGTACCCAACTAGCCAAGAACTTTCCATTTGATCCCATTTAAAAGAAAAATCACTATACATCACCTCCACCTCACGCCAGTAGAAAATATACATCTCTAACCATGGTAGAAACCATCAGGAACTATCTGAATCCCATTTGTACAACACCAAACCGTCAAGACTGAATCTTTCTAACTCAACCAAGCTACGTAGGTCACCAAAACCCAAGAGCATTGCCAAGAAACACATGTAAAACTCATTGCCTCATAAACACCCAAAGAACTAATCATATCCCTTACCATGCCGATCCGACCTACTATAAAGTTGTCCTATTTATCCATGTTCCTTCTGACTTACCTTCGAATTGATACTTTTCCTTGCCATAATACCGCAATTCTCAACCTAGACTCACCACACGAGACCCAAGCATAAGACCGTACCGTCTATGGCTCGTAAGCCGCTGAATACTCTCTCAAACATCCCCAAAAGTACCACATTAAAAATACTTACCCTAAAGAGACTTCCTGTGAATCTAAAGCCATCACATTCACTTTCTTGATACTGATATGTAGAATCCATGATGATGTAGAAATGCCACTAGTCTTGACACCCTCCAACGTAAATCTCAGTTCTAGCCAAATGCACACCTTGAAGATTCCCAATTGTCACGTATAACCTTGAATCCATCATAACCATTCTTGAGAGTCATCCACTCTACACAAATCTCAATTAAAGTAATCAAATAGATCAAGCGACCTGACCCCATTTGCACACCAACATACTAGGAAGTAACCCACACTTTGAAGCAACCAAGCAAATTCCTACTCCGCACACACTACACCATTTACAGTTACAACTCAATCATTCAATTAAACCCATCTACCCATAGAGTACATTACCACATGTATCCAAAAATTTCCATTACTCGAGTCTTCTCAGACTCCACTTTTGCAGGTCACAACTGATTCACCAGTATACCTCGAACTGAACCCAATACCTTGCATAATCGTGCAACCAACTTATCATTAGCAGCCTCCCCCACTTGGCTCAAATCCATAGATCAAATTAATCAATAACTCACAATGCCCATACGCTAACAGCGCCGCCATATCACAGTGAGATTCAACCAAATCCTTCATAAGCTCATATATAACTCAAACCATTTATCATCTCAAATCATCTGCAATCTCGCATTCACCATTGCAATTGCCGTGCCAACTTCCACAAGCGATCTAAACTCAACTTACAACATATAACATTTAATGGTAAATGAGTACTTGCTATAAAATCACCTAAGGATCACACAACCTCAGGACACCCCGCGGGAGATAACCCTGCCTGCTTAGCCTCAAATCGGTATCATCTCTATACCCTTCCAAAAATCATAGCTATAACGCAATCACTATACCCCTCCTGCATTAAAACACAACCAATGCCTATCCTCGAGGCATCAAGATACGCAGTATAAGAACCTAAAGCTGATGGCAGAACTAACATTGGAGTTGTGGTCAAAGCAATCTTGAGCTTCTGGAAGCTCTCTCCATACTCGTCTGACCATCTGAATACCCTCACCGGACACCACGTGCCCCAAAAATGCTACTGAACTGAGCCAAAAATTCACACTTGGAGAACTTTGCATAAAGCTTCTCCTCCATCAATCTCTATAATACCCTCCTCAAATGCTGAAATATGCTCCTCCTGGCCACGTGAGTATGCCAGGATGCTATCAATGAATACAATAACAAAGGAGTATAAATACAATTGGAATACACTGTTAATAAAATACATGAACGCTACTAGGGCATTGGTCAGCCCAAAAAACATCACCAGGAACTCCTAACACAACAGAAAGATCCGCTTCACTCCACAACTAAACAACATGAGAGGTCTTCTAATACACTCACAACTCGAAGCCATATGCCAACTCGAGACAGAAATAAAAAACTCAATAGTTCTTGCCACATTTCCAGCCAATCCTTTTGTCACAATCAAACAATTTGAACACACCTCAGCATCGAATCACACTCTCCACATAGTCATCCAGTCACAAAACCCCACCGATAAGGACACAAATGGACATATAAGTTCCAAATGCACGGCTCACACAATCAAAATCTCAGCACTCAAGCCACAGAATAATCCCGGCCTCATGTCCCCTGGCCCATTATCAACATGCTAAAATCACACCTCGCACCTCACCATGGAAATCACAAGTCGTCGATGCACAACTGATACCGAGCGCTCACGTGCGCATTAGAATACATGAAAGGGATTCAAGGAGTTACGCTTTTGGCTAAATAAATGGATTCACACGACAAGAATTCAAGAATGTGAGATTTTTCCTAAGGGTTCTACAGCCTCTCGAAAATAAGTATAGATGTCTCTGTACTGATCCGCAAGACTCTAGTAAACCTGCTCGTGACCGGTGAGTCTTATGTAACCTAGGCTCTGGTACCAACTTATCACGACCCCAAAACTACCTGGCCGTGATGGCTCCTATCATAATGCTAGGCCATCCAATATTCATACTTAGAACATGAAAATGATCCTTCGTTCAAATTATAATTAATATAATATCTCATAAATAAGTTGTTAAAGCATTTTAAAATAGAAGATGATAAGTTAAATGTCTAAACACCACCTAGAAATCCCGGAGTCACTAGGTCACGAGCATCTAAAGAGAGTACATAAATCCGACACAATATCTCTAATACAAAACAAGTCTAGGGAGTGAACTACTATAGAAAATAAGAAGGAGAAAGCAGGGATGCGGCGTGCAGCTACCTTGCAAAATCTCCGAGAAATCCCTAGACAGGCAAGCAACTCACTCTACTTTTGCACCTGAATCTACACACAAGGTGCATGGAGTAATGTGAGTACGCCAACTCAGTAGTAATGAAAGTAAATAATGTCTGAGAACCACGAAACGCATAAAAAAAGTCATCAATTCACAGTAAATACAATTCTTCTTTCAAAATCACAGATACAGTAATTTGAAACACTTGAAAGTCGACTTTAGTAAAATTCCTTTGAAAATGTACCTTTCCACAATTTCCATAGAAATCAAAATAATTCAGTATAAGAATGATAAAGTTCATAAATAGCCTCTCGGGCAAAAACATGTATCATAAACCGCCCCTCGGGCATATCATCACTAAGAATAAGTCACTTAGCATGCCTCACAATCACTCGGTATCAGCCCCTCGGGCGACCTCACAGTCACTCATGTCTCCCAATCACTCGTCACTCGGCACTCGCACTCAGTAAGTACCTGCGCTCATTGGGGATGTACAGACTCCGGAAGGGCTCCTACAACCCAAGCACTATAACATGACATCTCGTGGCATAATCACTCAGGCTCTTGGCCTCTCACATATCATGAACAATGTAACATGTTGCGATGCGCAGCCCGATCTCATAATATCCTCACAACTAGGCCCTCGGCCTCACTTAGTCAGAAACCTCTCAAAAAGCCGTTCGGGCTATCAGTAAAACATGGTAGTCGAATCAAAATATCATTTCACATCACAAAATTGCGTAAATAAGACTGAGTTTCGAAATCAGTTAAACATAGTATGACTGAGTGTAAATCATAAATCAACACAGTGAGGAATAACAGTAAAAGGCCCCTAAGGGGTCCAAACACATGGCACGAGGCCCAAATATGGCATTCCGCCCAAAACATAGTTATAATCTTTAAAACATGAAATATGATATGATTTTAGAATCAAATACGCAACTTAATAGTTCTCACAGGACGGATCAGGTCACAATCCTCCAACAGTGCACGCCACACACTCGTCACCTAGTATGTGCGCCACTCCAAAATAGTGATACAATGCGAAGTCTGGGGTTTCATACCCTCAGGACAAGATTTACAGTCATTACTTACCTCAAACCGGTGAAAATCCTAATCCGCGATGCCTTTGCCTTTTGACTCGACCTTCAATTGCTTCGAATCTAACCATAACCAGAATATCTTCAATATATGCTAAAGGAATAAAGCCCACTCGAAAATAATTGAATTACATCAAAAATCTCTAAATTGGCCTAACCCAACCCCCGGGACCACGTCTCGGAATTCGATAAAAATCACAAACTAGAATCCTTATTCACTCACGAGTCTACCCATATCAAATTCATCGAAATTCGACCTCAAATGCCCATTCAAATCCCCAAAAGAATTTTCGAAACTTTCTTCCACTTTTCACCCAATTTCTACCTCAAATCACAAATTAAATGATGAAATTAAAGGCATAATCATGGGAATTAACCAAAACTAGGTAAGAATCACTTACCCCAAACACCCACGCAAGAATCTCTCCAAAAGTTGCCTTCTACCGAGCTCCCAATTAAAGTTTGTGATATGTACTCAAAACCCTCGTTTTTGAACTTTAAATTATGCCCAGGTAATCCTTCTTCGCATTTGCAGGCCACCCATCGCGTTCGCGATGAAAACAAATTCTCAAAAGCCATTTCCAAACTCTTCTCAGATAGACTGTAGTATAATGGCTTAACCTTTAGTACAAAGATCCAAATTAAAAATGGTTTAACGTTTTGAAAAGTAGACACCAAGATCTACAACTTTCAAGTTTTGGTAATTTTCCAATTCCTTATAGATTTTGAGATATAAGCTTCCAAAGTCAGCCATGTGCAACACAAATATCTTCTTAATCTTCCCAGACAGTCTGTAGTGTACCAGACATAACTCTTTGTAAACAAATCTAAATGCAAATTGGTTTATGTTTCTGAAAACTAGACACAAAGGTCTACAATTTTCGTTTTTGGATCATCTTCAAATTTCTTATAGATTTTAAGATTTGAGCCTCCAAAGTTAGATATGGGTAGCATAGATTTTTCTTCTTCGCGAACGCGAGGATCTCTTCGCGACGCGAAGAAAAAAGTCCCTGAAGCCAAATCCTTCTTCGCAAACGCGAGAGGATCCTCGCGAACGCGAATAACAACACCAAACACCAGCATCAGCTATTGCAAAACAACCAGAAATGATCCGAAACCACCTCGAAACACACCCGAGGCCTCCGAGGCCCGGTCCAATCACACAAACCAGTCCCATAACATAATATCGACCTGCTCGAAGCCTCAAATCACCTCAAACCACATCGAAATCATGAATCGCACCCCAATTCAAGCCTAGTGAACGTTAGAACATCAAATTTCTACATTTGATATCGAAACCTATCAAATCACGTCCGATTGACCTCAAATTTTGCACACAAGTCACAAATGACACTATAGACATGATCCAACTTTCGGAATTCCATTCCGACCTCGATAGCTAATTTTTCACTCCCGACCGGAAAGCGTCAAAAACTCAATTTTGCCAATTCAAGCCTAATTCTACTCCGGACCTCCGAAAAATATTCCGAACACACTCCTAAGTCCCAATTCACCTAATGAAGCTATCCGAGCCATAAAAAGTTAAAAACTACATTCCGAGGTCATTTACCTATAAGTCAACTTTCGGTTGACTTTTCAAACTATAAAGCCAACTTAAGAGACTAAGTGTCTCATTTCTCTCCATAATCACTCCGAACCCGATCCGACCGTTCAAACACAACATAAAAGAGTTGAACAACACATAATAAAGTAGAAATAAGGAAAATGGGTCTAAACTCTTAGAACGACCGATCGGGTCGTTACAGATATATTCAAATATAAGAATTTTAAAGTCTTTGCATCCTTTATTCAAACACTATTTTTATAGATTATTTTTTTATTTATATTTTTACGATAGTTATAACAAATACAAAAAAAAATTAAAAAAATAATAATTTAACGCTAACCCGGCCTGGCCCGACCCCTTTGACCCGTAACCCTTGCGGTTCAATTTTTACACGGATTCGTTAAATCCGGCAAGCCCCAACGCGTAACCGGCCCGGTTCTAAACTCGGACGGTTTAATTTTTCCCTTCCCAGCCCGGCCTGACCCACCCCTTTAATGCCCTTAGTTGCCTGTGAACCTTATCTTAATAAGTATAATTTTTTAAATTATACTAATATAATAAACAATATTTTTGAGCTATTAAATATAAACTAAAAAATTCTTGAAAATATCGTATGTCCATTTAATCTAGCTCAATAAAAGCAGAAATTATGCTCTACTGAAGTCATCAAATGCCTTATTATAATATTATTATATGGCTATGTATTTGTTGTAGATAGAAAAATGATGTACTAATATATATTATATTACATTGCTTATAATAATGTTTTAGTCATTTTATAACTTTTATGCTTCTTTAAGAAATTAATTTGAAAAGGTACTTGAATATTGCAAGCCTCAAAAAGAAATTCTTATATTTGAGGATAATTTAAGCTTGTCCCATACATGATGGATGATTATGAAGGAGTTCTTTATAAAGTAGGGTTTGATAAAAGCTTGATTAATATTTATTTTTCTCATTATAGCTTTGATTAAGCAGGAATATCGAAAAGTAAAATTAAATCGAGTGCAAGAGAATTTACTTCCTTATGATTTCAAAGTTTACCTCCAATTATCGAAGTTATGTCATTTTTTTTAAAATTTTTTATATAGAAGGACTAATTAGCATAATATACTTACTTAATATAAAAAGATTAATTTATAGAATGTTATAACAATAATTTCCTCACCTGCTCTAAAGTTAGATTGTTCAAACTTCATATATAATTGATAAATATCCCATTGCGAGTATTTATATAATTTGATGTTGAATTAAAAACTATAAATATGATGTAATTAGAGAAATTATATCTGATAATATCCGTTGAAATGTGTATTTACATTTTTACACATACTATTCTTATAGGATTAAAGGGTGAAAAGGTTGTCCCGTTCTAAATGGGAATTTTGACATATTAATATTTTTACTTTGGATCTTCTACTTTTAATTTTTTTGTTGAATACATAAAGAAAGAAACATAAAAATCCATGGAACTCAAAATTTCTTGAATAATATGATGGAATTTTTTTCCATATATATATATATAATTCTATATCATCGACTTTTTATAGAGATATTCTTGATGTATGTTATTTTCTTTCTTTTTTTTCTTCTTCTCGGTAATGATTAATATCTTAGTTTTTTGTCTCTAGAAGCGACGTTACTGACTTGTTTAATTACCTTATTATAACTTTTGCAGCCTTCAACATATTTACAATTTTGCATGGTAATATAAATAAATACCATAAACTATTTTTAGTTTCCTAGTTTTTCTTTATGTATGCTTTGAGTCTTCTAAAACTATTCAACAAAAAACTGGGGTTAATTTACTTTCTTGTGATTTCTGGCTTAGCCTTTTAGTGCCTCTCACACACCAGAAAGATTTCTCTCTCAACAATTCATCATGCAGCAACCAAAAATATTACTTTGATTCCTCCAAAACCATCCGACTCTACCAACATCAACCCTTCCACCATCCCTAATCTACCCCCATCAAGAACAAACTTCAAAGAAAAGCTACTAGAAGGAATTCACGATGGCCAAATTAATATGGCCATAGATGATGTGTTACATCCACACGAACAACTCTCACCGGTGGACACTGACCCTGCTCTCAATAAGGAAGGTGAGCACCAAATTCACCTCTCATCGGATGAACTAAAAAGAATCTATGCCCCTTGGAGGTATATTAAACTTCAAGGCATGAGGATTCAACACCAACTCCTAAAGAGAAAAATTCAAGATCAATGGACACTAAATGAAAACTTTTCATTGATTGACCTTGGATCCGATTACTATATCACAAAATTTAACTCGGAAGCAAGCATGCTTAAGTTTCTTCACAATGGTCCTTGGTTCATCCTAGGACACTTTCTAACTGTCCAAAAATGGGTGCCAAACTTTATTGCATCAAATGAAAAATTAACCAATGCGGCCATTTGGATAAGATGACCACAATTACCAACTGAATTTTATGATGTTCAAATATTGGAAAAAGTTGATAACAAAATTGGTAAGCTACTGAAAATAGATGCATGCACATCAGCTACTCTTAGGGGGAGATATGCAAGGTTGTGTATTGAACTCCCTTTGGAAATACCGATGGCATCCTCAATTATCATTGGCCATCATAAACAAGAAATTTTGTATGAGGTGGATAAATTATTATGCAAAATGTGTGGGACTGGGGCATTCAACTACCACATGCAAATACAAGAAATTCACACATGCTTTGGCCAATCCGGATGATGACAAAGGAAGCAGCCTATCAAAGACGATAGATGACATTAAAAACACTGACTCCCAACTGCCCAAGATTGATATATGGCAAACAGTAGAATTCCCCAAGAAGAAGAGAATCAACCAAAAGCTCAAGGGACCAATGCTCAACACTGGTAAGGTATCTACCCCAATAGGGAGCAACGCAAGTATGTCTAATTCAACCCTTGACATAAATCAGTTCGTAGGTCAAAATTCAATCGATAAGTTAAGCTTAAATCATAATGGATTTCATAAAAATTACTCCAATACAAATTCCACTAAAAACAATTTTAATAATAAAAATTCTTTCTCTCCCTTGGTATCTCTGTCGGACACAAATATACCTTTTAAAAATAATACAAAAAGCTATGCCACCAATGCCATGCAAATTGACGTGGCTTTTTCTCATCACTCTACTGGACATTTGGCAAGCAATACCAACAACCAACCCAAGTCCGTGTGTGCTAATGATGCTACTATCCCCCGCAATGATAACCTATTAGAAGCTACTGACATCCTCCCTACCAATTCTAATACCAATCAAAACATCAACTACACTAATTATCCACAGAAATTAGACTACACTCTCTGCATGGCCAACACCAATAAATTAATATCAAACGAAAAAATGGCACCACACTGCCTCACAAATGGAATAAGACACACAGACATTACCCACGAGAAAGATACACAATCTACCCTAAATCTTACAAATACCACTGCTACAAGTAACTTTCATATCCAACCTAAAGATCCAATCATCAATAACTCTACTCTAACTCTATCAACCCTAGAAATCCCCTCGTCCATCCTCAATATATCCTCTTCCACAACATCAAAACATGGAAAGCATTCCTACATCACAAAGAAGAAGGTACAGTCCGATCCAAATATTGAGTCATCAAAGAGCCCTAAACATGTCAAACCCTCCTCTTCCACAAACTACGACTCAAGGAAACAACCAACTATTATTCATCCAACCTCCTCTCCCCCAGGATCACCAACCACTATCCTGGGTGGAACAAGCTCTCATGGACCACGCCATAACATTCAGTTTGATCCTCAATGGTCAGGAGACGATCATAATACTACAAAACTCACACTTCCTAGCACAATTTGTGTCAGAAGGAATGAACATGGCCATGAACAATTATATGAATCATGTATGGATGAACAACATACTCCATCCTCTAGCCCCCTCAATGACCTTAAACCATGCTCAAGAAATGAGGAGCCAATGGAATCTCCCAAGCCACTACAACCCAATTCAATCTCAACAAATCCCAGTGAACCTACCCTTTTCCCTCCAGGGGAGATAATCAACTCAAATCCAATTTTCATCCCTTGGACAGTCCCAAACGAGTCAGTGACCAGTCAAAGCATGCATGCAACCCCCCCAGCAACCCCCTAAACCCTACTGCCCCTCCACAAAATCCCTCAATCGTCCACTAAGCCCACCACCTCCCAATGCACAAGAACCAGAAGACAACCCCATGGAGGAGGAAGGGGAAATAAACCTACTGGGATCAGGTCCAGTCCTAGAATTTTTAAGGCTCAACGAAGTAAAGGTCTACTTGTTCAGGGACCAAAGGGAGAAACGTTATGTCCTGAGCTGCCCCCCAACTATGTCCAAATTCACAATGGATGTGAGACCCCCCCAGGATCCAATAGAAGGGAATCATGCAATGATCCTTGTCCCAACAATAAGGAGGAATCCAATGACACATGCCCAGAGGGACAATGGGCCAACAAAGAATCTAGCATCAATGTTTAGGCCAACAAATGTGCTCATATGGAACATACGGGGTGGTAACAATGATAACTTTAGAGTTAATTTTAGAGAAATGCTAGATACTCATCGTCCATGCATGGTCACTTTGCTTGAAACTATGATGGAAAATCATATGTCTCTCCTTAGTGATTTCAACTTTTCTCAAATGATCGAAGTTCCTAGTGATGGGCAGTCAAGTGGTATAGTTCTTCTTTGGGATGCTAGCTTGGTTAAGGTACATGATTTTGTTAGAAACAACCATGAGATCCACACATCTATTAAGGTACTCCCTAATCATTCTACTTGGTTATTTTCTTCAATCTATACTAGTACAAAGTTTTCTAAACGTTGTAGCATGTGGAACAACATTGAAAATATATGTAGAAGCTATACGGGTCCATGGTTACTTGGGGGGGGGGGGCCTTCAATGATATCCTTAGCTCAAATGAAAATTTTGGTGGAAATCCTATAAATAGAAATAATAGTAATGCTATTTGGAATAGTGTAAACCGTTGTAACTTAATTGATCTAGGTTATAAGGGTTGTAAATATACTTGGTCCAATCATAGGAAAGATTCTAAGGGATTAATAATGGAACGACTAGATAGAATTTTTGTTAATGAAAAATGGATCACCTTATTCCCTAAGGCAGTGGTTACCCATTTACCAAAGACCCATTCGGATCATAACCCTCTTTTAATCAACCTTAGACCAAAACAAATAAATCATAATGAGAAGCCCTTTCGTTTGAAAACAATCTGGTGTAGACACCCAGATTTTACTAATATTATGGAAAACTCTTGGTTAAACTCTGATTTTATAGGTGCCCATAAAATTTTTAGAGACTTGGTAATCCAATGGAAAAATAACACATTTAGTGATATTTTCATAAGAAGAGAAAAATACTTGCTAGGCTAAATGGTATACAATGCTCTCTCCACTACCAACATAGTGTTTTTCTTCAAAACCTTGAATCAAATCTCCAACTAGAATACAACAATATCCTCCATATGGAACATGATTTTTGGAAACTAAGATCTATAATCATCTGGATGAACAAAGGTGATGCCAACACGAAATATTATCATATCATAGCCTCTAATGAAAGCGTCAAAATACTATTAACTTCATAAAGGATGATGGTAGTTGGATCTCTGACCCAAACAAAATATTAGATCACACCCTATCCTTTTTTATGAAAGCTTTTGCCACAACTAATGAATACTCTCTTTACCCAAATAGTAATAATACTCCAATCAAGGGTAACACTATTAATCTAAGTAGTCTTGACAACCCTCTCTCAAATGTAAAAATTTCTAAAGCCATTTTCTCCTTCAAACCCTATAAAGCACTTGGTCCGGATGGAATCCACCCTTTCTTTTACCAAAAATACTGGCACATAGTGGGTAACTCTTTTTCAGATTTTTGTCACAATACTTTTATTACCCAAAAACTACCCCAAGAAACCAAACTCTCATCTGCCTCATCCCTAAATTCCAAAATGCCAACAATCTCAAAACATTTAGACCAATTGGCCTGTGTAACACGACATAAAAATTTATTACGAAAATCATTGCAAATAGGCTAAAGGCATTCCTTCTGTAAAGACCCGTAAAATCCGTAACCAAAACGATGCCCGATTAGATCCCTGTGTCGTTATATCTGTAAAAAATTCTTCGGTTCGGACCTTTAGGATTGAAAAGTACCCTGCGGACTTAGAGGAAAATTTTTCGTGAAGGGATGCAGATCCGCGGTCCACTATGCGGTCGCATATCAGGTATGCGGACCGCATAATGGCCGCATAGTTGGACAGTTTGCTGTCCATTCTGAGGGAAACTATGCGACCCAAAATGCGATCGCATTTTGGGTATGCGGACCGCATAGTTCGTCGCATATTTGCGTTTGAGTTTTTCGGAGGGAGTTATGTGGCGCACTATGCGACCGCATAACAGGTATGCGGACCGCATAGTTGCCGCATACCTGGGCAGTCCCCCTTTCTCTTTTTGCCCAGTTGAGACCAGTTATGCGGCAGGTTTGCAGACCGCATAACCGAAATGCGATCGCATTTCGGACCGCGAACCTGCGTCGAGGCATCCATTTTCCTAATTTTTAAACCCGACCCCCCAGACTTATATAACACCCATTCCCCATCTTTTTAGCCATTTTCTGATAATTTAGAGTGAGAAGAGAGTGGGTTCTAGAGAGAGAAGGTCCCAATTCCCTCAAATTGATCCTCCATCACCACACAAGCTTGGAACTAATCAAGTAGGACACCAATTTCTTCCCTCTAAGAGGTAAGCTTCTACCACACCAACCTTAATTTCCAGATTTTAGTTAAAATGGACCATGGATAGGTTAGTTCATGGGAATGGGGATAGAAACCTTGCATGCATGTAATCAAGTAATCCTAAACTAGTAAGGGGAAATGGGGTAGAGTAATCATTCACTAAAAAGGGGCCATGCAATCTTAATGAACACCTAATGTTTGATACAATGCTCAAGTGAACTCAATCCATGATCGTTATTCCTAATTTTGGGTTCGATTGTGCTACATTGTGAATTAGATTGAAGGCGCTAAAGGGTCCAGTGAATTGTGGTAGGGAATTAAGGAAAAACCCCAAATTGAGGTATGTATGGCTGACTCTAATCTTCATAGAATAAAACCGTTGGTGCTAAAATATACAGTATGAATTCCTTTGTTTGATTCTCTAAAGAGTAAACGGGTTCTATGTGTTAAGTGGAGAAATTCTTGATTTCACACTATTCTATGTTATTACCATGCCGTTATGCTATTTGAAAGTATGAATTGTGATCACCATGTTCTTTCTTTTGCTATGTGTACGACTCCTCTTATGCGATGGTTTTAGTTAATGTGAAAGATGAGTTTATTATATGGTTGAAGAGAGGAATGTAACATAAAAGGTTTAAATATGCCCAAGTGCCAAGGACTGTATAATAAATGATGAGAAGAGTTGTGAACTAAAGGATTAAATTGATGGGGTATGTCCCATAGTGATGATAGCTTAGCCGATCAGGCCGAGATTGGACTCCATGCTGTACACATGGTGATAATCGCATCGAAATTATGATATTGGTAATGTCTCACTGTTTCAAGTGAGATGGCTTAGCCGGTCGGGCAGAGATCGGACTCCGTGTGATAACGTCACGGTGGTGATTATGAAACTATGATGCTGTAATGTCTCACTTGGGATGGATTAGCCGGTCGGGCAGAGATCGGACTCCGTGTGAGAACGACACGGCGGTATATTAAAATTGTGGCACTTGTCTTTAAAGAACTACTATCCAAAAGATGGAAAAACGGGATAAGAAAAATGGTGACTCTTGTTTGTGTTTCCCCTATTTCTGTGAATTTGTGTTTGGTGTCTCTAATTGTATTACTACATGTTCGATGTTTATTCTATCTAGAGTAGAGTTTGTTCATACATACTAGTACTATTCAATGGTACTAACGCCCCTTTTGCCGGGGGCGCTACATCGTCTTATGGATGTAGGTGGCTCTGTAGCTGGTAGCGCCGAACGTCGATAGTGGTGCCCTCTCCTCCTTCTTACAGCAGTTCTGGTGAGCCCCATTTCCTCCCGGGGCCATGGGTAAATCTATGTTTCTCTCTTTTGTATATGTTGTTCTATTTCAAGGTATAGCCGGGGCCTTGTCGCAGGCAGGATTATGTCCATCTTCCTTATTTATAGAGGCTCCGTAGACACTCATGTGGGTCATAGGGTAGTGGTTGGGTTAACTCGTAACTGTATTCCCATCTCTTAAATATTGTAATTAGTATGTATGTTTTTGGGAGACCCAAATGTTAGTATCGGTACATAAGAAAGAATGGGTTAACATAATGAATATATGCTTTTGATTTGTCTCATGCTAACTCAGTAAACAATGTTGTGCCAAAATCTCGGGAAGTAAATGAGTCGGGTAGGAAAGGCTAATCAGGCTTGCTTGACTGGGTTCACTCGGTTAAGCACTGGTCGCGTCCCCCAGGGTTGGGGCATGACAAACTTGGTATCAGAGCCTAAGGTTTTAAAGTGTCCTAGGATGTCTCGGAGCCGTGTCTAGTAGATCCCTTCTTATCGGTGTGTAGTCGATCACATCAATAATTAGGGGGCTGCTTGGGCATTTAGGAATACTACCCTTCATTGTTATTCTGTATCGTGCGATGGAGTGAAAAGTGAGGTTGTCTCTCTCTAACTCATGCATTGTTTTAACTTACAGTAAATGGCACCCAGGAAGAAAGCGCGACTCGGCCAAAAAGCCAGTGCCACCCCTGGAGTGGCCACTGATTCCCAATTGAATGATGCAGATAATTCCCCGACTATGAATCATTCAAATTCCTCCACACCAGGCCGGACCGTCCCAATTCCTACTCTAGCGGAGGGTGCCCCAATCCCTCCCGCTGATATACCTGATCCTCCCCCAGCCCCAGCTTCCCGTCTTGGTATTTCTGACGGGGATATTAGGGGAGCTATCCAGATGCTGACTCAGTTGGTGGCTTCTCAGGCCCAGAGGTCAAATGTACGTCCTCCAGCGGGCAAGGGGATTCTTCCGGTTCTAGGGTTAACAAGTTCCTTCGGTTAGCCCCTCCAGAGTTTAAAGGTACCGACCCCGAGGCCGAACCTCAGGATTTCATTGATGAGATGCACAAGACCCTCCGAGTTATGCGTGCTACTGAAACGGAGGGAGTAAAGTTGGCCTCTTATCATCTGAAAGGGGCGGCATATTCTTGGTTCGAGACGTGGGAGGATTCCCGTGAGGAGGAGAGCCCTCCGGCGAGGTGGAGTGAGTTTGCAGATGCCTTTTTAGACCATTTCTTGCCCGCCGAGACTAGGACAGCTTGTGCTTCAGAGTTTGAGGTCCTCAAACAAGGTAGTAGGAGTGTGTGGGAGTACCATATGGAGTTTGTGCGCCTGTCCAAGTATGCTTTCCATATGATGCCGACTATGAAGGCTAGAGTTCGTCGGTTTGTGCAAGGCCTTGATCCTTTGGTTATCAATGAAGCTGCCACAACTGCTCTACATTCTGACATGAATTATGGGAAGATTGTGGGATTCGCCCAGGCTACAGAGGCTCGAAAGTTGAAGCTAGGGATGGATCGAGAAGGTGGTAGTAGTGCCCGGTCAGCGGGCAACCTTGGGGGTTCATTCGGAGAGGGAGACTAGTTCCTCAGGAAGGGTCATCAGGGCCATCTCAGTCGTATGTTCGGTCTTCAGCCAGTGCCCCACCATCAGGGCATCATTATTAGCAGGGAGGCCGCTTTGGGCCCTGTACAGGTAGCAAGAGGTTCCACCAGCAGGGTCGGTCAGGAGGGAGATTCCAGCAACAACAGAGGTCCCCATGCCTTAGGTGTGGGAAGTTTCATTCGGGGCCCTGTTAGATGGACATGCCAGTATGTTACGGATGTGGGATGAGAGGCCATATTCAGAGGGACTGTCGTGCGTCTAGCCAGGGCATAGGTAGGGGCATCACTCAGCCATCCAGTTCGTCAGTTGCTACATCTCCAGCACACCCTCCAGCCCGCGACCCACCATCACCAGTAGGGCGCGGTGCAGGTAGGGGTGGAGCACGGGGTCAAGGAGGACCTAGCGGGTTCTATGCCATGAGTGGTCGTCAGAGTGTAGAGGCTTCTCTAGATGTCGTCACATGTATTTTGACTGTTCAATCTCATGACGTGTATGCCCTTATTGATCCCGTGTCTTCTTTATCATATGTCACTCCTTTTATTGCTTCAAGCTTTGGGATAGAACCAGAACAGCTTCATGAGCCATTCTCAGTATCTACTCTGGTTGGTGAATCTATTACGGTCGTGCGGGTCTATAGGAACTGTGTTGCCACAGTGCGTGTCCGGAATACTACGACCGATCTTATTGAGCTAGGAATGATTGATTTTGATGTAATAATGGGAATGGATTAGCTTTATTCATGCTTTTCCAAACTCGACTACCGAACCAGAATCATGAGGCTTGAGTTTCCTAATGAGCCAGCTATTGAGTGGGAGAGGAATTATATTATGCTGAGAGGTAGGTATATTTCCTACCTTAAGGCCTCGAAGATGATCAGAAAGAGGTGTATCTATCATTTGGTCCGAGTTGCGGACACCACCTCTGAGGTGCCTGCTCTCAAGTCCGTGCCAATTGCGAATGAGTTCCTTGGTGTCTTTCCGGAAGATCTCCCTAGGATCCCTCCAGATAGGGAGATTGATTTCGGGATTTATGTATTGCCGGGCACGCAACCGATATCTATTCCACCCTACAGGATAGCACCAGCGGAATTGAAGGAGTTAAAGGAGAAACTGAAGGATCTTCTAGAAAAGGGTTTCATTCGGCCAAGTGTGTCGCCTTGGGGCGCACCAGTTCTTTTTGTCAGAAAGAAAGATGGGTCGCTGCGAATGTGTATTGACTACCGGCTGTCGCGCCCCCTTTTTCTATCGCAAGGGTTATTGCAAAGAGATCGGGTTTATGACATTTTGGACAACTCCTTAAAAGAAAGGGTTTAAGGAAGAGTCGCCACCTAACGATTTTTATGGTGCGTTAGGGCACCTAGAGTTGATAACTCATGAACTAGTTTGCGTTACCAGAGATTGGGTAAGGGATTGAAATTATCCCAAGGGGAAGGTGTTAGGCACCCCTTAAAATCCACAACTGTGGGTCCCAGCCAATAAGTTTTGTGAATTTGGACGGTGAACAAGTAACAAGTAAGGTTCATATAAGAGGGGATTTCAAACAAGTATGAAAATCTTTAAAGGTTTTGGAATAACATTAGAATAAACATTTGAAAAGAATTGTCCTAGGTTTAAAGTAATACGGATCACTTCAATGCAATACCCGGTATGTCACACCTCGAAGAGGCGGCTACACGTGGTATTAGCGCACCGGTCATCATATCCTTATTCTTCCCTTCCCACCCCGTAAAGGTTATTTAAAAATGCGTGTGTTGGTTACGAATGCTTATTGCCTGCCATTAACCGTCCCATCCTATAAGTCCTCGAGGGTGTTTAGGACTACTAATCCTACAAGGCAGGAACTAGGCTGAACCCTTAGGTTTAAAGGACAAAATACTAGGAGACATACAAAACAAATAGGACTGCACATATAAGGGAACATATAAAGACAAAGAAAGGCTCACAGATCCCTCCACACATAGACATGTAAGTAGCACGTCTCAAGCACGATTAAGGTCTCAAGATAGGAGTTCAAAACAGGAATTTTAGTAAAATAATAGGTCGTAGGAATCTGGGTTAGAAAACTTTAATGAAGACAGAAAATTTAATTAAGACTAAGTGACTTGAAGGGTTGTTGATTTTCAAAATATACAGTAGCTAAAGGCAACGATAAGATTTAGAAGTACGTAGTGATTTAAAGCTTTCAGAAAAAATAGAATAAAGTCATTAAATCATGGGTTTGGAGTAACATAGTGATTTTAAAAGATAAGGGGCTAAAATACAGTGGCTTAACATAGAGTAATAGTTATTAGTTTACAAAGAACTGTAGTAAAAGAAATAGTAAGATGGTATCAAAATATAGTAACCTTTGTCAAAATATAGTAACTTTAAAGAAATACAAAGCAAAGATTTGAAATTGCATGATTTTGAGCAGATTGAGGTGTCTTTGAAAATCCAGTAGTTTGAAAACATAATAGAACAAGAATCAGTAAGAATCAGTAAAAGGAAATAGATGCACAACTTCGAGACTGTTTAAAATAGAGCAGGAGTTTTAATAAAAGTAAAATGAACTTCAGTGAGGTAAAACAGGAGGGGGAACAACAGAGTTCAAAATGTTCAAAGGTGCCGATTAAACTAGTAGAACATAATTGATTTGATTTAATACGTATTAGGCCTAAAATTTGCCTAGGCGTCGTATACATTGCCTACTTATTTTAAAGAGGGTGACTATGCGTATTTGGATTCTGATTTTAATAGATACGTGTTTGCAGGGAATTGTTTTAAATAGATTAACCATATTTTATGGGAGTATTAGATCATGTTAACTAGGCGTTCAAGTTCTGATAAATAATAAGTCCTAAGGGCAGGATATCTAATGCACAAAGTATCATCCTAAAACATGGTTTCTATATGTCATGTTTATAAAATGCATGAGCAATACATTATGACAACCTTTTGTTACTCGTTTAATTATGCTGGAACATGGTGTCAGATGGCATGAATATAATAGATGTGTTGAAATGAAAAACCTAAACATGATTTTAATGCATGGGATGCATGTCCTAAGCATGATACTATTGTGCACATAGGGAAATAAAGCCTATAGTCATGATTTCTACCCATACTATACTAAACATGCATAGTTCCCTCCCATATTCACTATCCAACCCCAATCGTTTGTTTACAAATTATTACAGACCATAGCAAATTAATTACAGTAATTGCAAAGAGTAAAATAAGAAGTTATTCTATAGGGAGCCTTCAAACAGGCCCAACCTTCCAGCCTCACCCTCTTTCGAGCTTCACAGCCGTACATAGCCTAGGTGGAGCAAAGCTCCCAAAGGCCTTTGCGAGGGCCCTGGCCAATACCAGCACCCAGCAATTGCCAAAGTTGAGATAGGTGCAGTGTATAATTACCTGCCTCAATGTGTCAAAGTTCAGAGGGAACTCAAGGTCCCTAAGCAATGCTCACACTGAGGGGGTGGAACCTAAAGGTCTAAGAGTAGTGTGAAGTGCAAGAAGGAGTAGTTAAAATAGTTGAGTTTGAATGGAAGTTTTGAAATAACATGGATTTAGAGGATATTATAAAGGTCTTTTATGTAAAACCAGTTTGAAAAGGAAGCAGTAGAATGGTCACAACTCAGCAGGTATGCAGAATTCAAGAAAGCAAATGCAAATAGGGGAAAGGGATTAGGGACAAGTAATGGTAGCAACGTATTTGCAGTAATCAGTCCTTTAGAACAAAGTTACAGATTTTCATAGAATGTGATATGCCAAGTGTTTATCATATATTATAGATGGAGATACAAATCTGAGAATACTAAGTATTACAGGTGCATTAGAAGCGAGGCAATTGATAAAGAAACATAAAGAGATGCTAGATATGCAGAAAGAAGAAGTACAAGAGTCACATAGGCCATGGATTAGAATTGGGCTGGGTATTTAATTGGGGTTTGGGTTGGGATTAATTTGGTTTAAAATGTTGCTAAGGTTTAAATAAATGTGGCTAATTGTTAAATACCCGTAAAACTAGATAATTAATGAATTAAAATAGCTAATAATTGTATAAAAATAAAATTAAGTTAAAATTGGTAAAAGTACCATAATTATTTAATATTAAAAATGTAAGACACATAAATTCGAATTTTAAAAGGTATAAAATATCTAATTAGGCCATATTTGCAAAAGTAATTGCAATTGCAATTAAATAAGACCCAATTGGCCAATTTACGAAATAATTAGATTTTAATAAGGAAAAAGTGATTATAAATGACATACTGAACTGGAAAATATTTTGAAATTATTTTAGAGCACAATTTATGAATTATTAAAAATATGAAATATTAAATAAATAGGGAAATAATTTAGATAAAAATATGGAAAATTAGGAAAAATACTCCTTATTGCAAAGAGTGATTTTGAAAGCTTATATACAAGTTTGAAAATAATTTGAGGAAAAATTGAGTATCAACAGCTGCCCCTCTTTACCTGGGAAGGATGAAAGAGTTGTCGGGTAAAGATATGATGGCCAATTTTGACCGAGAGAAAAACTATGTGGTAAATTAGGCCGCACCCTGGTTTCTGAGCTGCCTACATATTCTTGGTTTTACAGGAATCAGGCCGTATGTAGTTCTGGGAATCACTGGCGAAGTATACTGGTGACGTTCTAGAAGGACGGACGCAAGGTGTAAGGCAAGGTAAAAGTAGGAAGGTCTTACGGGGTTGTGTCGAAGGACTGGAGCTGTCTGCTCCTGCCTGGTTGGCTGTTCCGGCCGGGTTACCTGCAGATAAAAAACAAGCGTATATTGTGCATAATATAAACATGATGTAAGTTCCCGTCGGACTATGAATGCTGTCCTTGGACATTTGGGATGATGTCCTTAGACCATGATGTCCTGGGCCATGAAACGCTTGGTGCGAGATTCGCAGGCTATGAAATGATGTTCTCGGGCCATGAGGATGGTGCCTCTGAACCATGATGCCTTTGAATAATGATATTCAAGTTGAATATAAGAGATCCTTAGGCCATGAAATGATGTTCTCGGGCCATGAAAATGGTGTCTCTGAACGATGACGCCTTTGGACAAGTTGGCGATATTTCAGCCCATGACGAATGCAGTAGTATGATGTTGGCAAGACAGAGCTTAGTCTTGCGAAAAGAAAGAGGGCAGAGCTTAGCCCGAAAGAAGGCGTAAATAAATAAGGTGACTGCCTTGAAAAGGTAAAAATGAGCTTAGCTAATGAAATAAGATATGGAGAGAGGTAGCGTAGAACCTCGGAAGGCAGAATGATAGCCTTATGCAATGCAGAAAATAAAATGCGGGGGAGGTAGCGCTTAACCTCGGAAGGAAGAATAGGTAGCCTTATGCAAGAAGTAGATGAAGATGGAGGTAGAGCTTAACCTCGGAAGGAAGAAAGGTAGCCTTATGCAAAGATACAGATGGAGGTAGAGCTTGACCTCGGAAGGCAGAATAGGTATCCTTATGCAAGAAGTAGATGCAGATGGAGGTAGAGCTTAATCTCGGAAGGAAGAAAGGTAGCCTTATGCAAAGATACAGATGGAGGTAGAGCTTGACCTCTAAAGGCAGAAAGGTAGCCTTATGCAAAGATGCGAATGCAAATGGAGGTAGAGCTTAAACTCGGAAGGCAGAAAGGTAGCCTTATGCAAAGATGCGAATGAAAATGGAGGTAGAGCTTAACCTCGGAAGGCAGAAAGGTAGCCTTATGCAAAGATGCGAATGCAAATGGAGGTAGAGCTTAACCTCGGAAGGCAGAAAGGTAGCCTTATGCAAAGATGCGAATGCAAATGGAGGTAGAGCTTAACCTCGAAAGGCAGAAAGGTAGCCTTATGCAAAGATACGAATGCAAATGGAGGTAGAGCTTAACCTCGACAGACGGAGACAGAGCTTAGACTCAGAAGGAAGAATGGTAGCCTTATGCAATGCAGAAAATAAAGCGACAGTAAGATTTCTTAGCTGATGATAAAGTGCGGCGACACGATTATTGCGAATGAAGTATTGTTTGCAACGATGATAATAGTAAGCGTTGGCATGTGCGATGAGTTCGAGAGAGTATTCTTGAGAAGCATGCGTCTTGTGGGGATAATAAGATGTCTTGGGCTTTCGCCGTATTTGTGCCTGTATCCAAAGAAAGATCGTGAGTTCTGTAAGGGGAGGGTTAGTTCGTATCCCCGCTGACTCGGATCGGCCTATCTGCTTGATGATGATGACTTTGTTTGTATCATAGGGGTAGCGTTGATAAAACAAGCTGTTTTTAAGAAATAAATATGCATGATTTTATAAAAATATGATATAACATATAAAAAAAAATAATTTCTTTGGATGAACCGACGACCACGACGCGGTTCGAGACATTGCAACCTCTCTTGCTGCGGAGATTTGAGGGTCCTCCTCAATATTTTGCCCCAGTTTGATGGGTAAAGGCCTCTGGCTGTTACTGGTGCGGTGCATCGACAGAACTTGCTTCGAAATTTTGAGGCCCCTCCTCAAAATTCTGCCCCAGTTTCCATTCATGAGGGAAAATGAAAATTGTATTGAAATATGACCGAACCCATAGGACTGCCTACGTATCCCCTCTTATACGGGAATCAGGTCAGGCGTAGTTCAATTTACAACATTGATAGAAGCATAACAATTACACATAGTAGCGCTTGACTGCGTCTGAATTGATCGGTTTAGGCCAAGTTTCTCCATCCATTTCTGCCAGTATGAGTGCTCCTCCTGTTAGCACTCGGTGAACCATGTACGGGCCTTGCCAATTGGGAGAGAATTTCCCTTTCGCTTCGTCTTGATGAGGAAAGATTTTCTTTAAACACCAGCTGCCCTGGTGTGAATCGTCTTGGTTTGACTTTCTTTTTAAGGCTCTAGTCATTCTATTCTGATATAGCTGACCATGACAAACCGCGTTCATTCTCTTTCCATCTATGAGGGACAATTGCTTATAGCGGCTTCTTACCCATTCGGCGTCGCTAAGCTTGGCTTCTTGTATAATTCTCAAAGATGGAATCTCAACTTCAGCAGGAATGACGGCTTCTGTACCGTATACCAACATGTAAGAAGTTACCCCGGTTGATGTGCGAACTGTGGTGCGATACCCCAGTAAGGAGAATGACAGCTTCTCATGCCACTGCTTGTGCTTCTCTATCATCTTTCTCAGTATCTTCTTGATGTTCTTGTTGGCAGCCTCAACGACTCCATTTATTTGAGGTATGTATGTTGTAGAATTCTTGTGTTTGATCTTGAAGGTTTCACACATTACTCCCATCAAATCACTGTTGAGATTGGAACCATTATCGGTGATGATTGATTTTGGAACTCCAAACCGACAAACAATGCGGTCGCGGACAAAGTCGGCTACGACCTTCTTAGTAACTGCTTTGTAAGATGCTACTTCGACCCATTTGGTGAAATAGTCAATGGCAACCATAATGAACCTGTGTCCGTTGGAGGCGGCAGGCTCGATTGGTCCAATAATATCCGTGCCCCAAGCGGCGAACGGCCAGGGTGAGCTTGTTGCATTAAGCTCGCTGGGAGGTACCTTTATCATATCCCCATGTATTTGACATCGATGGCATTTGCGGACATAGTGGATGCAGTCTGTTTCCATGGTCATCCAAAAATAACCAGCCCAAAGTATCTTCTTTGCTAGAACAAACCCGTTCATATGAGGACCGCATGTACCAGCATGTATTTCCTCCAACAGCTTCGTTTCTTCCTTTGCCTCGACACATCTCAGCAAACCCAGATCGGGAGTCCTCCTATCCTCCGCTGTGAAAGAAGTTGTTTGATAACTTTCAAAGAGTGAGCTTTTGAGTAGCGCTTGCAAGCTCTGGGTACTCTCCCTCTGCCAAGTACTCCTTAATGTCATGAAACCAAGGCTTTCCATCTGCCTATTCTTCAACATGGGCGCAGTAAGCCGGCTGATTATGGATCCCTACTAGGATAGGATCAATGAAGTTCTTATCTGGATGCTGAATCATAGATGACAAGGTAGCCAGTGCGTCGGCGAACTCATTCTGGATTCTGGGGACGTGCTGGAATTCAATCTTTGTAAACCTCCCTCTCAATTCCTGCACACGATGTAGGTATGGCAGTATCTTAGAATTCTTGGTCGCCCATTCTCCTTGGACTTGGTGTATCAATAAGTCTGAGTCCCCAATTACTAATAATTCCTGAACATTCATGTCGATGGCCAAATTGAGCCCAAGGATGCAGGCCTCATATTCAGCCATGTTGTTGGTGCAGGGGAATCTGAGTTTGGCGGATACCGGGTAGTGCTGACCGGTTTCCGAAATCAAGACTGCTCCAATACCCACGCCTTTGAAGTTTGCGGCCCCATCAAAGAACATCCTCTAACCGTCGTAGGATTCTGCAATGTCCTCTCCTACGAATGACACTTCCTCATCGGGGAAATACGTTTTCAATGGTTCGTATTCTCCGCCCACAGGATTTTCAGCAAGATGATCGGCTAATGCTTGTCGCTTGACCGCTTTTTGAGTTACGTAAATGATATTGAACTCACTTAACATGATCTGCCATTTAGCTAGCTTGCCAGTGGGCATGGGCTTCTGAAAGATGTACTTGAGCGGATCCATCCTTGATATGAGGTAAGTTGTGTAGGCACAGAAATAATGCCTCAGCTTCTGTGCGACCCAAGTCAAAGCACAATAGGTGCGCTCTAATAGAGAATATCAGGCCTCATACGGAGTAAACTTCTTGCTGAGGTAGTAAATTGTTTGCTCTTTCCTCCCTGTTTCGTCATGTTTCCCGACAATGCAACCGAAAGCTCCATCTATTACGGCCAGGTAGAGTAATAGGGGTCTACCCGGCTCCGGGGGTACCAAGACTGGTGGTGTTGAGAGATACTCTTTGATTCTGTCGAAGGCTTATTGACAATCCCCAGTCCATTTGGTGGCAACATCCTTTCTTAGCATTTTGAAAAGTGGTTCACAAATGACGGTAGACTGGGCTATGAACCGGCTGATATAATTGAGCCGTCCCAGGAAGCTCATAACATCCTTTTTGTTCTTTGGTGGCGACAATTCTTGGATGGCTTTGACCTTTGATGGATCTAGCTCTATTCCTCGACGACTGACAATGAAACCTAGTAGCTTGCCAGCAGGAACCCCGAAGGCACACTTTGCAGGGTTAAGTTATCTCCTTAACCTGTTGAAGAACTTTCTCAAATCTTCCATGTGATCAACAACTTTATTTGATTTGATGATGATGTCGTCCACGTATACCTCGATCTCCTTTTGAATCATATCATGGAATATAGTAGTCATAACTTTCACGTAAGTGGCCCCTGCATTCTTCAGACCGAATGGCATCATCTTGTAGCAATACACTCCCCACGGCGTAATGAATGCCGTTTTCTCAACATCTGCCTCGTCCATCCAAATATGATGGTAACCAGCAAAACAATCTACAAAGGATTGCAGTTCGTGCTTGGCATAATTGTCAATTAAGATGTGTATGTTTGGCAGGGGGAAGTCGTCTTTTGGACTGGCCCGGTTGAGATCCCGATAGTCTACGAGACGCTGACCTTCCCATCTTTCTTTGGTACAGGCACAATGTTGGCTAACCATGTAGGATATTCGACCACTCGGAGAACCCCGGCGTTGATCTGTTTGGTGACCTCTTCTTTGATTTTCAAGCTCATGTCTGGTTTGAACTTTCTAAGCTTTTGCTTCACGGGTAGGTATGTTGGATTGGTTGGCAGTTTGTGGGCCACAATAGATCTAGTGAGGCCAGTCATGTCGTCATATGACCAGGCGAATATGTCCTCATATTCCCTTAATAATTTCGTATATTCCTCCTTTTCTGATGGCGACAGATGAATGCTGATGCGTGTTTCTTTGACGGTCTCTGCGTTTCCCAGGTTAACGACCTCAGTCTTGTCCAAATTAGACTTAGGTATGTTATCAAAGTTCTCAACCTCCTTATTAATGTCCTCAGGTATATCATCCTTGTCTGACTCGGGATCCGTTTGTTGCGTTGCCTCGTTGCAGGTCACGGTCGTCGGTTCATCAAGATAAGTAATAGTAATGCTGTGTAAATAAAGTAATGGGGAGGAAAACAGTAACAAGTAAATATATGATTTATAAAGAAACTGGAAATGCTTGATAAATTGAATAATTGTTTGATCATAGGAGCTCTTTCTTGCAGGAATTAAAAATGCGAAAAGGAAGAAAATTCTTTAAATAAATAAACTGTAAATAATGCTCGTTTTGTTCGCCTTGCTACCCCGAGGCTCGACGGGCTTTGGTTGTCCTGACGGACCAATTGTTGATATGTGATCCCTTACTCACGACTTGTATGGAAGGGCCGTCCTCCCCCTCCTCTTCAAGAATGACATAGCAGTTCATATCCTCATTATCCAAAAATAGACCCCTTATTGCCGCTAGCGCTTCCTCCTCGTCTGTACCATATGTGATGTCCGCTTGCTGGAAAGTCTGCTCTATGCGGGGTATCGGCTGCTACAATGGATAATAGGGGCCGCGCCATGGTGGCGACCAGTCCTTGAACTCCTCCCAAGTTTACTCGTACCCTAGACCAAAAGTAGTACCGTGCTTCTTGAGTGTTATTGGCTTTGTTATTCCTTGAAGATGCTTACCGAGCCCTTTACCCAGCTCGTACCCTTGCCAGTTCAATATGCTCTCGGTCTTACTGCCCCACCACTTGTCTTTTTCAATGGCGTTAAAACGTTCTATGTTGTGATATATTTCTCCACCCAACTTCCTCCTTCCATCGATGACCGAAAAGGTCTGGCGACCGTAGATATGGTTGCTACCGTCGCCATGAATGATGACCTCTTGATGATTCCATTCAAACTTCACAGCTTGGTGTAGGGTTGATGCCACATCCGCAGCTGCGTGGATCCAAGGTCGTCCCAACAGTAAGTTGTAGGACGCATGCACATCTATCACTTGGAAATCTACATCGAACCAAGTTGGTCCCATTTGTAAGCATAAGGTGATTTCTCCCATGGTGGACCTCTGCGAACCATCGAAGGCCTTTAGGTTGATCTCTCCTTCCTTTATCTCATGTAGACTCTTTCCCAATCTCTTGAGTGTGACCATCAGAGAGATGTTGAGGCTAGAACCCCCGTCAATTAGGATCATTGTGATGAAATGATCCTCACATTGTACAGTGATGTGTAATTCTTTGTTATGCCCTAGCCCTTCGGGTGGTAGCTCATATTCATGTAAAGTGATCTTGTGACTCTCTAGTATCTGGCCCACCATGTTGGCCATTTCCCCACTAGTGATATTGTCTGGCACGTACGCTTCACTCAGCACCCTTAGCAAAGCACTCCTGTGAGTTTCAGAGTTTTGTAACAGGGAGAGGATGGATATCTGAGCTGGCGTTTTGTTCAACTGGTCGAGGATTGAGTATTCCTTGGCTTGTATTTTTCTCCACTGATCGTCTGAACCTGTTTCAGTGATGGGGGACGGTGGTTGGCATGCTTGCTAGACTCGACCAAATGTTCAGGGGTATAAACTCTGCCAGTTCTTGTCATACCCTGTACAACGATGGCTTCTTCAGACTTGCCTTTACCTTTCCTCCTTGCTTCAGCGGTATAGTCCCAAGGAATGGCGTCTGAGCAAAAGGGTGCCGTTGTTGACATTTCCACTGTAATGGGTGTGGTCATTCTTATTCCTACCGGAGTATATGTTATAGATGGCCGGATTGCAACTTCAAGCGGTCGCACAAACTCGACTTCGATAGGTCCTGGGGCTTTTCCCTCGGCGGGTGGTCTTGATTCAAACTCAAGTGGAATGGACATGTTTACCTCAACTTCCTCAGATGGCTGCATCTGGACCACGATCGGATTAAGAGTAATTGCAGGCTTCTTCGGACACCCTCGGCAATCAGCCCAATTGATCCCTCGGGATCCCAATCATCTTCAACCTCAATCATGTGAACACCACCTTTTTGGTCGGGCAGCGGGTTATTGCGAACATTAGGAGCAGAGTCCTTGTCTACAATGATCTTGTTATCTATGAGGGTTTGTATCTTGTCTTTCAAGGAACGGCATTCCTCGATGGTGTGTCCCTTCATGCCGGAGTGGTAAGCACATATTTTGTTTGGGTTGACCCTCTGAGATGGGTTCTCAGGGATGACAGCGGGGATGGGTGTGACATAACCGGCGGCTTTAAGGTTTTCGTATAATTGGTCAATGGGTTTAGATATGGCAGTATACTATTTTGGTGGACGACGGTCGAAGTTTGGGCGAGGTCTGGGAAAGTTTTGTTGATTAGGTGGTGATTGATATTGAGAGGGTTGGGAATTGTAGGTATTATAGACGGGAGCTGGTTGTGAGTATCTGGGCGAGGTAGGCTGATATGTGGATGGTGGAGTTTGGTAGGTGGGTGAGGGTATATGGTATTGAGGTGAAGGTGCTTGGTAGCTTGGAGCTAGCTGGTATGTGAAGGAAGGTGCGGGGTATACTTGGTATTTGGGAGGGGACTTGGCTTGCTGTGCCACCATCACGGCTCCTACATCCCTTTTCTTGGACACACCACCGGATTGCAGAGCTTTATTGGTAGCCTGTAAGGCTTCAAAGTTAGTAACCATACCGTTTTTGATGCCTTCCTCGATTCGCTCTCCCAACTTGATGATATCAGAAAACTTGTGCCCTTCGACCATCATCAGCCGCTCATAGTACTGAGGATCCTGAGCGCGCACAAAGAATTTCATCATTTGTTCTTCTTCCAAGGCTGGCCTGACCTTGGCAGCCTCTGACCTCCAGCGAGTAGCATACTCGTGAAAAGTCTCAGTTGGTTTCTTCTTCAAGTTCTGGATGTAGAACACATCCGGTGCATTCTCTGTGTTGAATTTGAATCTATCCATGAAGTCCGTAGCCATATTCACCCAATTGATCCATTTCTTTGGATCCTGGTTGATGTACCAGGATAGTGCATCACCTTTCAAACTCCTCATGAAAAGTTTCATGCGGATCCTTTCATCTTTCCCTACGTCGACCAATTTGTCGTAGTAAGTCCTCAGATGGACTCTCGGGTCACCAGTACCATCAAACATCTCGAACTTAGGAGGTTTGTACCTCTCGGGTAGTTCAACATCGGGCTGTATGCAAAGATTTTCATAGTTCAATCCCTCAACCCCTTCAACTCCTTCGACGCCCTGAACTCAGTTGGTCAATTTCTTGAGTTCCTCGTCCAGATTCCTGATGAGCTTGTCCTTCTCGTCGGACTCATAGGTATGCAGTGTGGAATGAGCTACGGTTTCCACATAAATGGGGTTGTCATAATCCTAGAGGTGGTCTCTCGTATGATCCTGGAGAGGTGGAGTGTTATAGTGACATGTGTTGCGTGGTGCTGGTGGAACGGGATCTTTGGGGTGATTGGGTTGTTTGGGGACGTTTTGGGGTAAAATGGGGTTTGAGAAGTGAACGTCTGGGACGTTGAGGGAGAATGATAAGTGGGCTAAATTCTTGACTTGGTCAAGTTCCTCTTGGAACTTTAGCAGCTTCTTCTCTAGTGGAGACATACCCTCGTGCAGAACCTGAATACCCTGACCATCAGCGATCTCAACCTGTTCATTCCTGTTGTCTTTTCTAGTACCGCTTGCATCTGCCATCTTGGTTTTACCCTTGCTTTTTCCTTTGGGAGGACTAGGAGGAGTAGTAGGAGGAGGACCCTTTGATCTGGTGCAATAAGTTGTTGATGCCAGAGTGCACGAACTAACCTTTGGGGAAGGAGAATAACTAACAAAAAGGTAGTGAAGTTAGTGATGATTATGAAGAATATTGGAGTAATTTAAACACGTAATGCAAAAATATAAAACGCATCCTAAGTTGGGGAACCTATTTATGCCCGAGGTAGGCCTAACGACAAATTAATTTGGGGACTTAAATACTAAATGCCTCATTTTATTGATAATAAAATAGACGAATCCAACTTGACTCTAAAAATACGAAAATGTAAAATGTCACTAATGGACAGTGGCCTCATTACATGAAAAGCAAAGTAAAGACAAATCCTATCTATTTGGTCTCAGAAAGACATTCCCCAGACTCGGCACCTCTACTTGCCTTGATCAACATTCCCATCTCACGGAGTCCCAGCAGTAAGTAGGTCTTGGCTAGAATTCCTACTTCAGTTCCCTCGGTCTTTTGACAAGTCTCGATCCTCCTAAGGAACTTTTCCTCCAAGTCAACTATGCCTCATTCCAAGTGTGCTAGCCTCTAGCTAGAAGTGATATCCATGTCCTTCCATTCCTCGATCAGCTTTTAGTTGGCTATGTGGATTTTGTGATGATCTTCTTCACAGTCACGGAGCCTTTTGCGAAGCTGGTTGAGCCTAGTTATTGCCTCAGCTTTCTCATCTATGACCCTATGTCCTTGAGCGAACCCTGGCTCAATACTTCCTTCCCGGTTATCTTCCAACCATCCCAGATAGTAAGGAGAGCAACCACCGTGATACCTATCGGGCTCGATAGTATCCTTCTCCAACCGGATCCTGCAGTGCCACAATTGCTAAGCTTGACACTTGTGAGGGCCGTCATCATTTTGGAAGTCCGCCCTGAGATGACTCATTTTCTCGACCCTTAGGACGACTTGCTTCCTCCCTGCCTGCCTGATGACACGAATCGGGACGTAAGGGTATGTCCCTCTAAGACCAATCAATATCAGGAACAGAGTGTCTCTAGTCCGAATGATGAATTCGTCGGTCGGGAACCACTCGAACATCCATTGGATCTGATCCTCGGTCTGATTTTCCAATAACTCGACCCATCCATTGGCATTCTCCGACTGTGCAAACATGTCAGGGATGTAGTTCATACGCTTTGGATGATGGAAATGAATATGATCATCCCAAACTCTCCTATGTATGTCTTGACGGTAGTCACCCCTTTGCAAATGCTCGGTGAGCCAAAGCTGAAGTAACGGGTTGCAACCCTCAAAATGTTTCGCTCCTCGTTGACAGTTCTCCAAAGCTCGGTATATGTCAACAACGATCATAGGTACAATGCTGAAATCTCGTCCGTCGATCCCTTCCATCAAAGTCTTGGTAACCATAGCCAACCTAGTGTGGATTCTCCCCTTCTTTGTCAGGAAGACCATCAATCCCAAAAAGCAGAATATGAAGACGAATACCCGGCGATGAATGTGTCCTAGAGAGGTGAGGGAGAACTCTTCCTGGTATGTGCAGTAAGACTGACTACGACCATACCTCTCGTACAAATAGTCAAAAGGGATGTACGAGTCTTCCAAGCAGACTAAATCCGGATTCTTCTTGAGTCCCATCATCTTGAGAAAACCCCGACCTGTTCGGTTTTTAGGCATCAATAATCCTTGAGACTCCCAAGGCAAACCAACTAAACCCCCTATCTCCTCTAGCAGCGGTGTCATCTCATTGTTCCCAAGTCGAAAAACTGCCAGGTCACAGTCCCAAAATAAGGTGGCAGCCTCTATCATCATGTTATTAGGCTGAATGTCCAAGAGAGAGGGCAAATTGCCCAGGTGTTTTCTGACTGCTGTTTTGTCTCTTAAATCCAAGTCTTCCCACCAGTTCAGAAGTTTTGGGTGGATGTTGGTGACCATGCCGAATTTGGGGACCTCATGCTTCATCTATGCAAAGTAAACAGGTTAGGACCTTACCCACACCGGACTCGACTATTTAACATCAATAATTATCAAGGAGCATTTAAGTTCTCCAAATAAATGCACAGAACGTGAAGGCGTCCTTTTGGGTTCCAGGGAAACCCAATGGACTTTGGACAAGGCTATCTTAAAGGCTATTGTGCGGACAACACGTTAGCCTGGCTAGGTTTGACCATGATGCATGCAACATACAATAGAGTAAGGTTTCTATTGGGGTTTTAGACTGGTACCCTTGAGCGGACAACTCAAGGGGGAAAGGCACGGAACTGTCGACTGCACCGCTCATCGACTAGTTTTACCGTAAATACGCCTTTCTGAATTTAGGGGCTGATAATATTGGAATAGCGCAACCACTCATTGTAAGCGTTGCTATAGGATTTGTTTGGCACGAGCAAAATATGAATGCGGAGCATGATATGCAATAATAAGCATTAAAACAAATAGGCATGTATTTTCACGTTGAGGAAAACGGTAAAGAAAGGAAATACAATAATTATAATGGAAAGCGGTTACAAAGAAAACATGAAGATATGTTAGTTATGTTCGGGTGAAATAAATACTTGTAAAAAGTAAACCTTAACAACATATAACGGGGAATAGGAAAAGGCGTAAGCATTTAAATGTAAATCAAAAGTCCAAATTCACAAAGCAAATTGTAGTGGTATAAGCCTAGGGAAGATCCCCAGCAGAGTCGCCATGCTGTCGCGCCCCCTTTTTCTGTCGCACGGGTTATTGCGAAGAGATCGGGTTTATGACATTTTGGACAACTCTTTAAAAGAAAGGGTTTAAGGAAGAGTCGCC
>ML267199.1:0-16782 GCA_005239495.1 Nicotiana undulata
CAACCAATACTCTTTTCAAAATAACCACAGTAATATTTAACAACAAAATAACAAAGCCAACTATTCATAGAAATAATAATGAACAAAGAACAATTAAGGCAAACATCAATTAAATTGGGAACGGGAAAGGGATCATGTTTATCAGGCAAATTGGGTGGTGCATAGATACTCGTCACCTCACCTATACACCACGCCCATGAATTTCACNTTAAGGCTAAAGGAACTGACTTTATTGAAAATAATAATATTTCCTAAGTTTTCTCAAAAGAAAGTGAAAACCCGACCCCGGGTCCGCTTGGTCTAAACTCGGGGTTCGGACCAAATTACGTTTACCCATTCACCCACGAACCCAAATATACAATTAGTTTTAAAATCCGACCTCAATTCGAGGTAAAGGTTCGATTTTTACAAAATTCCATAATTCTACCCAAACCTCAATTTTTTACCATGAAAATTCTTGATTTTTGATTTAAAAGTGAAGACAAACATTGGGTAATTGAAAGAGTAAATTTTATAATTGATTACCAATGACTTAGGGATGATATTTGGTGAAGGAATTTGTTCCTAGGGCTGTGGGGTTCGAAAATTTGAAGAAGAAGAAGTATGTCGGTTTTATATTATTTTTTTTGCCAGCTATTCTACCTCGTTTTTCGTGCCAAACGATCCTAAAACACAGTTTTTATGTCTCCAATGGATTCCTTGTGAAATTCTAATCATTTTAGGCTTTTGAATCACTCAATGTGACCTTATAATGAAGGAGATATGTAGGTTTTAATATTTGTAAATAGTGCAGATTTTGAATACGCCGTAAGTGGCAATTTCGCAATTAACCTAAAAAATCTGGCAACCTTAGTAAAACGCCCATAAAATCCTCATACGATGTCCAAATTCGATGATTCTTGCTACGGGTCGGTAATTACGATACGGATCTAATACTTCATTCAAAACAGAAATCGGAGCTCATTTGTACAATATGATATCATTTATGCTTGAAGAAACAACGTCGAAGCTTAAGAAAGAACGAGCGCAACACAACCCAAGCCTATTTGAAACTCACCCGAGCCCTCGAGGATTTAAACCAAACATGCACGCAAGTCTAAAAGTATCATACGGATTTGCTCGTGCGATCAAATCATGAAAAATAACATGTAAAACTATGAATTAAACCTCAAAACTCATTATTTTTCTCAAGAACACTTATAGTTCATAACTTTTCAACCGGATGTCCGAATCTCGTCAAATGAACTCCGTCTTTTACCAAATTTCACAGGCAAGGCTTAAATATCATAATAAATCTGTACCGGGCTCCGAATCAATATACGAACCCGATACCAATGATTTCAAACATTAATTCTTTTCTTTATTTCATAAATATTTCAGCAAAACAATATCTTTGAAAAATTGATTTCTCAGGCTTGGGACCTCGGAATTCATTTACGAGTATACGCCCGAGTCCCATATTTTACTGCGGACCTCCCTGGATCGTCGGAACACAGATCCGAATCCGTTTACTCAAAATGTTGACCAAAGTCAACTATAATCAAATTTTAACTCTAGAAATTACTATTTCTCATATTTTAACATAAAAGCTTTCCGGTTTAGGTCTAAATTCTTAAAATGACCCTTTGGGTCATCACAATATCCACCTCTAAAACAAACGTTCATCCTCGAACGGACATAGAAGATTACCTGAATTAGCGAACAAGTGTGGATATTTACTCAGCATGTCCGACTCGGACTCCCAAGTAGCTTCCTCAACGGGCTGACGTTTATACTGCACTCGAACTGAAAGATAACTCTTAGACCTCAACTGACGAACCCGGCGGTCTAAAATAGCCACCGGCTCATCCTCATAAGTCAGGTCTTTGTCCAGTTGGACAGAGCTGAAATCTAACACGTGGGACGGGTCTCCATGATATTTCTGGAGCATAGATACATGGAATATCGGATGAACTGAGGATAACCCTGGAGGCAACGCAAGTCTATAAGCTACCTCCCCGACTCTATAAAGAATCTCAAACGGCCCGATATACCTAGGGATCAACTTACCCTTCTTCCCAAATCTCATAACACCCTTCATGGGCGACACACGAAGCAATACTCTCTCTCCAACCATGAATGCCATATCACGAACCTTACGATCGGCATAACTCTTTTTTCTAGACTGAGTTTCACGAAGTCTCTCCTGTATAATCTTGACCTTACCTAAGGCCTCCTGAACTAAGTATGTACCCAATAACCGAGCCTCTCTCGGCTCAAACCATACAACTGGTGATCTGCATCGTCTACCATATCACGCCTCATAAGGAGCCATCTGAATGCTCGACTGATAAATATTATTATAAGCAAACTCCGCTAACGGCAAGAAGTGATCCCATGAACCTCCAAAGTCAAAAACACAAGCGTGGAGCATATCCTCCAATACCTGAATAGTACGATTGGACTGACTGTCAGTCTGAGGGTGAAATGTTGTACTTAACTCTACTCGGGTACCCAACTCACGTTGAACTGCTCTCCGAAAGTGCGAAGTAAACTGCGTACCCCGATCAGAAACAATAGACACGGGCACACCATGAAGACGAACTATCTCCCGAATATATAACTCAGCCAACCTCTTTGAAGTATAAGTACTTGCCACATGAATGAAATGTGTTGATTTAGTCAGCATATCCACAATAACCCACACTGCGTCAAATTTCCATAGTGATACGCTCCCACTTTCACTCAGGAATCTCTATCTAATGAAGCAAACCACCAGGTCTCTGATGCTCATACTTTACCTGCTGACAATTTAAGCAACCAGCTACATACGCCACAATGTCCTTTTTCATCCTTCTCCACCAATAATACTACATCGGATCTTGGTACATTTTAGCTGCCCCTGGGTGAATAGAATACTTAGAACTGTGAGCCTCCTAAAGGATCAACTCACAAAGGCCATCAACATTAGGCACACATAAACGACCCTGCATCCTCAAACACCATCACCTCCAACTGTAACCTTCTTAGCATCACCGTGCCAAAAAATGTCCCTAAAGACCGCCAAAGGTGGGTCATCATCCTGCCGCTCCCGGATACGCTCAATTAGAGGAGGTCGAACGACTGTACAAGCTAGAACATTGTTGGGCGAAATATCCAACCTCACGAACAGATTAGCCAACGTCTGAATGTCTGAAGACAACGGTCTCTCACCGACTGGAATATACGCAAGGCTGCCCATACTCACCGCCTCTATTTTCTTAATAGTTGTTCATAGCCAATTACAGAATTATCAACAGCTTCACATTAACAATAGTCCCCTTTCAACCTTCACAATACTGATGACGAGGTGCGATTCATGAAGACCTCATAATTATATACCCGACTTAACGTGTCTCATTTAACGCCACATGGGCGACACATACCTCGCAGGTCAAAGCTCAATAATTCTGACACGGATTTGTAAAATTATACACAGTTAATTAATTAGTTTATTTCTTTATTTATTTATTTAATTATTATTAGTATTACTTTTATTATTATTTATTTATTCATTTATTATTATGATCATTATCATTATTTTATGCATAAATTGTTGAATAAGCCTAATAGGCATGACTCCCTACCAGCACTATAGTAAAGGTTTAATTCACAAGGGAGACTTTAGTCATAAGAATTTACATCACAAGGACCTCGTCCCTACATAACTTCCACCGCGACTCGTAGCTCGATTTAAACATACCAAATCATATCAAAATGTGAGGATCTCGCCCTCAGTTCTGAATCACAAGTAATATGCACACCGCCAATCAAAACATTCCATTTTCTTCTTTCAAATATTTTCCGTTAAACAAAATTACAACACGTAATGATAGATATAGCTATCTCCATAGAATTTCTCAATACTAGTGTTCGCACAAGTAGATTTTTTTGAGTTACGAAGCTCACCCAAGAGTAGAGCATATTAGAAGAATTTTATTATTTAAGCATAACCGTATTAAGTTCAGGAAATCATCACTTTATAATAATTAGATATTGTTCTTGTAATGACACCATTTAATGTAACAACCTCAACCCTATCATAGAAAATATACCAACAGGTTGGGTCTCCACCTCTAGGAGTCTGACCTCTACCTTCGACATGTAAGTTGAGTTGTAACTGTAATAGGGCACGTAGCCTGAGTGTTCTGATGAAATATGACTTTCCCAAGTCTAGGACAATTTCTATCACTAGCCGAAATGAAATATCAATCTGCCCTGAGTCATCCAAAATTTTACAATCATATTTGAGTCCTTTAATGAGTCTGGGGACTCGCCCTCTGCCTATATGAACCAACGTAGGAGTATGACGGGCTAACTTATCAAACCTGATGGCATATTCTGACACCGTCATATGACCTGAAGCAACCGTTCAAACCTTATGCGCCACGCAAAATGGAAAGTTCGAGAAACAAACTCTTTCAAAAGCATTTATGAGAACTGAGTCAAGTAATTGATGTTGCATTGGCTGGTAACCCTCTTCGTAGGCTTGTCACAAACACCAGCGGCCAATTTCTTCTTTTACTATGCTAACTCAACATTGCTGAGCTACCCCTTCTATTCATATAATTTTCATTATTCTTTTGGGGTAACTCTCATATCTATTGACACACAATGATCACAAAAGTAAATCTCTATACAGATAAATCTTGGTATGAACCATATAGTCTAGAAGCTCGTCAACCAATGTACTCCCTCTGGAGCACCCCAAATTCCGCAACCGTGACTTTCATGCTGAGTAGACCTTCTGTAGATTTAAAGTTGGCTATATAACTCCTTTGGTACTGAGGTATAGGTTTATTAAGGAGGCGGACATATCACAAGTCCCAGCTTTATCTCTTGCAAAATCTCAGGCCTTATTCATTCCAAGCCAAAACCGATATAACACATGACCCCGCAATCTATTCATTGACAGTGGACTTCCCCACTTGGCACGAAATCATAGGTCACAATGCCTGATAATCCACAATGTTAAACTTCACAGCCCATATAAATCAACATATGTTGCTTTCGACTATTCCCTTGTTATGCAATACTAGAGTAGCTATAACTCCTCCTGGGATATGGACTAGTCCAACATGTGTTGACTGAGCTAGAAACTCCGCATCTAGATCCATTTGAGACTGTACAATAGGTGTTGATGCTCGATCTTTAGACTGAGCTCCGCTTCTGTCTCTTCCCCTAATCGTAGCTGTCATTGGGGCTTCACCTCTTGTACGGTTGTAGACGCTTTGCGTGTTGTCGAGATTTGTGAGAGGACAAGAATAGACAAGTTCAATCATCAATGGTAGAATAAATTCACACGATAGAGTAGAATAGAAGTGGAATTGTTCCTAACTTCATAGCCTCTGAGAGATAAGTGCAGACGTCTCCGTACCGATCCTTCAGACTATACCAAGTTTTTTCGTGAATTGTGAGACCTAAGCAACCTAGTGCTCTGATACCAACTTGTCACGACCCAAATTCCAACCTTAGGGATCGTGATGGCGCCTGAAAATAACATGTAAAACTATGAATTAAACCTAGTGCTCTGATACCAACTAGTGTGATCAAATCATGAAAATAACATGTAAAACAATGAATTAAACCTCAAAACTCATTATTTTCCTCAAGAACACTTATAGTTCATAACTTTTCAACCGGATGTCCGAATCACGTCAAACGAACTCCGTTTTTCACCAAATTTCACAGGCAAAGCCTAAATATCATAACAAATCTGTACCGGGCTCCGGACTCAAAATACGAGTCTGATACCAATGATTTCAAATATTAATTATTTTCTTTATTTCATAAATATGTCAACAAAATAATATCTTTCAAAAATTGATTTCTAAGGCTTGGGACCTCGGAATTCATTTCCGGGCATACGCGCGAGTCCCATATTTTACTGCGGACCTCCATGGATCGTCGGAACATAAATCCGGGCCCGTTTACTCAAAATGTTGATCAAAGTCAACTATAATCAAATTTTAACTCTAGAAATTACTATTTCTCATATTTTAACATAAAGGCTTTCCGGTTTCACGCCCGGAATGCGCACGCAAATCAAAGAATTTAAAATTAGTCTTTTTTGGCTAATAAGACTAGAATTGGGTCTAAATTCTTATAATGACCCTTTGGGTCATCACACAAATAGCACTGAAATCTAATGAAATTTTATACAACTATTTTATGTATTGAATTTTGTGGGAGTATATGGTAGGTTAAAAATTACATGCTCACAACTGCAGCTAGTAGATGTATAGGGAGAACCAGAAGAATATGTCTGATGAGGATGGCTCTTCCCCCCCCAACGGAGAGGAGTTTGGTATGCCATCATTTGATTATATCGATGACTTTGTTCACAATATTTGATTAAAGTTCAATCTTCTTTGTCCTTGTTGTGAGAGGGAATCCTAGATATTTGATGGGGAACTTATGATATTTCATGCTAGTGATAGCCTTCATTCTGATAGTGACCAAATTGGGTCTTGGTGCTCATTGCAAAATAACTCTTGTTCTTATGGATGACTCGTCCAGAGATCTTCTCATAGTCAGTTAAGGTACTCAATACCATTTTCATGGACCTCTTGTTTCCATTATAGAATAGAAATGTGTCATCTGCTAAAGAAAGATAGTTAACTTTAGGACAATTACTATTTATATAAAAAAAATTGTAGCCCACTATACTATGAAGATTGTTCATCATTTGGGAAAGAATTTCAGCGCTTAAAATTAAGAGAGAAGGGTAGAGAGGGTCTCCCTACCTTAAGCCCCTCTTAGATTGGAAGAAATAATTTCTTCATCCATTAACCAACACAAAATACCAATTATTGGAGATGTACTTGTGAATAATCTCAATCCACTAATCACTAAATTCCATCTTCTTTAAAAATTTCCCAAGGAAGATCCACGAGACTCTGTCATACGATTTGGTCATATCATGTTTCAGAACAACATTGTCTCCCCTATTTGGTTTGTTGATGTCAATGATGATCTCCTGTGCAAGGAGTATGTTTTCTGAGAATGATCTCCCCTTAATAAAGCCAGATTGGTTCCTGGAGATGACCCTGGGTAATATGCTAGAGAGCCTGGCGTTGAGGATTTTAGAAATGATTTTGGAAGACACATTACAAAAGCTAATTGGCCTAAGGTCTGAGAAACTTTGAGGGTGATCAGCTTTAGGAATCATGACAATACAGGTGTGAGTGTAGAATTTGGTAAGTGTTTAGCCTCCAAATACAGCTTTCGTAGCATTATGCACATCCTCAGATATAATGTCCCAACACTTGTGGTAGAACATCCCACTAACGCCATCAAGCCCTGGGGAGATATTGGCATTAATGGATAACACAGTGTCAATATAACTTCTTGGAGAGTAGGAATAACACTGATTCTAATGTTATCATCATCAGTAATACATCTTTCAATACTGCCTAGTGCTCTAAATCAGTGTTGCTGGAGTCTTCAGAAAAGAGGTTCTTGTAAAAGTCCACAACTCCCTCAGCAATAGACTCATAATCTTCAATCCAGTGTCCTTCTCCATTTTGAATCTTTCTAATTTTCAACTTTCTTCTTTTCTCTTTGATAGTCGCATGGAAGTAGTCAGTATTTGCATCCCCCTCATTGAACCATTTAACTATAGCTTTTTGGCTCAAAATAGAGTCATGAATCTTTAGGTATCTTATAAATTGTGCTTAACTCTTAGATAGATCACTTCTATTCTTTGGAGAATTATTGGTCATGCAAATCTCTTCTAGGTCCCTGATGAGATTTTCCATTCTTTTAGGTACCTCAAAGATATCTCCAAAGGTTTCCTTGGGCCATGTATGTCACGACCCAAAACCCATGAGGTCGTGATGGCGCCAGACACCACTGTCGGGCAAGACAATCATTAATTAATAGAAGTGGAATTTCCTGTTTTAGCACTTTCGAAATCGTTACTTTTCATTTTTATACATAACATCTATATAGAAATCCATTTCGTAGGAAAAGCAACAGTTCATTTATGTAAAAACACAACCCAAATACATATATCCCAGAATCCGGTGTCACACGTGCATGAGCAGATTCTAAGAGTTTATACAATTACTACAAAGCTTGTCCGAAATACAGATTGGACAAGTAATTTTGAAATAAAATACAGTACATAGAGGGTGACTCTGTCGGCTGCAGGTCATCTCTGAGTAATGCAGCTCGCCTAAGTCTCCAAGTCAGCCCTATTTCTATGGTAGCACCTGTGCAATAAAATGCGCAAGTGTAGTATGAGTACGAAAACAACGTGTACTCACTAAGTATCCCGTCTAACCTCAGAGAGGTAGTGACGAGTGGTCGACTTGACACTTGCTATAAGTAGGTCTAGTATAATTTCAGTGAGACACTAAGCATGGATATCATAGACATATTTAATAATGACCAGGGAATAAGAAATATCAATTTGAATCATATTTAGCACCTTAAACTTTCGTCATTTCAGTTTGGCAATTAAATCATAATCAGGAGTAAGAAGCATAGACTTACATCACATTATTACATATCAATTCTTATTCTTTTGACTAGCAAGTTCATAACTCTTTATACTAATAAACAAGTATAAATCATAGAAAGTATGTAGCATTAATCATATGCAAACAACTGTCGAGGGTCGAACGGCGCAGACCAACAATAATAAACTGTGCACTGCCGAGGGTCGAACGGCTCGAACCATAAATGCATCTATTCACCCCGCTCGCGAATCGATCATGCGACACGGTTATACATATAAATAAATACGGCTAGCCTGCTCGCGAATCATACCTGCGACTCAAGTGCTCATATGTACACGTATTCACACAATAGATTCATATTTCATCAGGAAGACAGCTTCTCAAATTCAAGTGATAAAATTCTCTTTAGGTGAACATGAAGATATTGTTTAAAACATTTCTGGAAAATCTTTTGCCAAGTCTTAATAAGGTTTTAAAAACATCACTGGTTCCTCAGGAACACAATCATACAAGGAAGATTCTATTTTTCTTTTAAAATGATTGAGGAAAGTAAGTTCAGGTTCTTTCAAATATTCAATTCGTAACTTGGTAATATCACCAGACAAATATCATTTATACGATCACAAGTATAACAATTAAGGCATGCTAGTGGGTCCTAGACTACCCGGACATGGTATAACTGTAGCTACACACGGACTCCCGTCACCTCGTGCGTACATAGCCCCCCGCAAGTAATTTCATATATTTATTTAGTTCACCTAGGGGGACAATTCCCCCTCACAAAGTTAGAAAGGAGACTTACCTCACTCCGAAATTCCGTAACCGGCCTCCAAGCCCTTCCGACGACTCGAATCATTGTAAAATACTCCGAAACTAGCCAAATAACGGCAAACTAATGAGAATATACTAAAATACTTGTTAACAATTCAAATTATACAAATTCCCAACTCCGCTTAGTGAATTGACCAAAATACCCTTGGGCTCACGTGCCCGGATTCTGAAATCTCTCAAAGATATACTCTACCCATAACTTCACTAGCCCAATTATACAATTTATTCAAATATCCATGCTCAACTCGTGGCTAAAATCCACTTTTACCAAATTTCTAGGTTTTCTCCAAAACCCCATATTTTCCCAAAATTCATGTTCAATCCATGTAATAATCTTGTATTTAACTTAGAAACATGAAGGAGTTACTTACTTTGTGATTCATGACGAAAATCCTCTCTTGAAGCTCCTTCAAAATCGCCCAAACCAAAGAAGAAATGAAGAAATGACCAACCATTCTCGGTTTTTAAAACAATCTGCCCAGGTCGTTTTCCGCACCTGCGGTCTTCTGCTCGCACTTGCGCTTCCGCAGGTGCGCTCAATCTCCCGCACATGCGGCTTCCTTGACTCCAGCCAAACTCCGCACCTGCGATCCAAACGCCGCACCCGCGCCTTCGCAGGTGCGGAAATTCCCTCTCACATGCGGTTCCAGCCTAGCCCAGCCACCTTCGCTCCTGTGGCACCAAGGCCGCTCCTGCGGCCAAAGCCTCGCAGGTGCGGTCACACCAGATGACAGCAATTTCAGCCCTTTCCCAACTTCAACTTTGATTTGTTAACCACCCGGAATCCACCCTAGGCCCCCCCGGGCCCCGTCCATTCACACCAACCTGTCCCAAAACATAACACGGACTTGCTCGAGCCCTCAAATCACATCAAACAATGCCAAAATCACGAAACGCGCTCAAATCCAAATCTTTAAGACTTAAGAAATTTCGATTTCCACATCCGATGCCGAAACCTGTCAAATCATACCCGATTGACCCCAAATTTTGCACACAAGTCGTATTCGACATTACGGACCTGCTCCAACTTCTGGAATCGCATTCCGACCCCTATATCAAATTTTCCACTTCCGGTCGGATTCTTCAAAAACCTTCAATTTTCTATCTTTAGCCAAATGGCTTCAAAATGACCTTCGGACATCCGAATTCACTTTCGATCGCGCTCCCAACTCCAGAATCACCATATGGAGCTATTCCCAGACTCGAAATCCAAAACAGACATCAATATATCTGAAATGCTCTTCAAGCCAAACTTAGGAAATTCCTTCAAAGATACTAACTTCCACATTATACGCCGAAACTCACTCGGGTTATCCAAACCCCGATCCGGACATACATCCAAGTCCGAAATCATCATACAATCCTGCTGGAACCTTCAGATCTGATTTCGAGGTCGTTTACTCCAAATTCCAGTCTGAGTCGATTCTTCCAACTTAAGGCTTCAAAAATGAATATTCTCTTTTCAATTCAACTCCGATCTTCCTGAATTTCAATTCCGACCATACGCACAAGTCACTATACCTGAAATGAAGTTGTTCATGACTTCCAATCACTGAACGACGCGCTAGAGCTCGAAACAACCGGTCGAGTTGTTACATTCTCCCCCACTTAGACAGACGTTCGTCCTCGAACGTGCCAAGAACTTCTCTTGGATTATCTAAAATCATTGTTTAGCACCTCGTGCACCTGCCCATGCTACCACAACCCATTTGAGCACACAAGTTTGATCAAATTTGAAGATATCTTCTTCTTACTCATACAATAAGTTTAGAACTCAGTCCCAACACCTGAAATTCTCTGCCATGCCTGTGTCTATTATTTGAACACCGTATCAACTACCACACGAGGAACCAGAACGCAACCGTGTGCCTTTGCTGAATCAGCACCCTACGCCGCCTGATCCATTATCTGACCACAATGACACTCCATGAACCTTAATAGCCAAAATTTTACGAATTTGATGCTCTTAGGGAATCTTATAAGATACATTCATACATTCTGCTATAATGCTGACGATATCACCACAACGGAGGGGATGTGTAGAAACTTCTAACCAATTGCAGACTTAATCACACATTTACATTTTTTCTCTTGTCTTAGATCATCATTTCATTGCACACCAAATAATGGTGATTGGCCTGTGATATATTTCACATAATCTCATCACACCGATCCCCGAATCGATAAATCTCGTCTCGCCCAGTATGAACTGCTCAGATAACCAATCATCCCAGGCATAACCAGTAGTCTCAGATGATGCCACAATGTACCGATAGGCCACAACTCGAACATAATACACAAGACATGACTCTGTAACGGACTACTCGACTCACGTAACTAATATGAACTTTCGCAGAATACAGGAAGCAAAATACAAGAAAATAATTATAGGGAACCGCACTCAACATCACGTGGATGCGGCATGCAACATGATTCAAATAGTATACCCGTGGAAGCGTGCCACCTGATCCTATCAGGAAACTCACATAAGGAGACACACACGGAGTTGAATTGCCCGCCATTACACATTACTGAATACCAGCTATATGCACACTAAGTGCATAATACCATTTTTGGGATACTGATATAGTCATATGCTACAAACTCAAGCACAACTGAGGTGCGATATATAAAATCTGAATCTCAAGAGCCATCCTGCTCACATAACCTCATCACTATGCGGAATCTCAACACATAAGAATTTATCAAGCCGTTTCATAACTCACGCGGCACATTATAATGTCATATGAATTTGACAAAGATAGGACAACGCCTGATATTCCAACACCCCTCCTTGAGGAGCGCTATACTGAAATGAACACATCTGACTCGCATGAAGCCCATAATCTTGTTTAAATCCATTCATTCGCTTCAAGTCGATTCTGCTCGCACTGAACTAGGTTAATAGCCTTATCTGGGTTCGTAATAACCCACCTTTTTCTCATAACCCACAAGAGCAACCATCATAGCAGAGACAAACACCCCACAATCCACAACCAACTGGACTGAACGCCCTTAAGGCATAGATTCTCAAATAAGCAATATTGCACTTCCTTATACTTGGTCCAAATATTCAATCAATCAAGTGACTACAAGTCACACTTACATAATCTTCCCGTGGACACACTCCCACGACTTTTCACACATGTATCCAGTATGCGCATCCATACCACTAACCACCCTAAGGTTGTAAAACAATTCAAGGACCCGTAATCAGGATACAAAGCCTCTTTTACCAAACACCGATCTCAGGTGATACTGGAAACCACATCAGCTCACACTAAACATTCAAATCCCTTATTCTTGCTCCTCTGAGCTCATGACATCCTTATTAATACCGAACCGCATTCTCGATTCTTACTTCCAGTTACATACTACTTACTGCACCTAACGTGCCGATAAGGGATGGCATAGGAATTCCATCATAACTCCTGAACCACTAATAGGGTGAACACTTCATCACATATAGAAATCTTTTACTTGCCTCAATTCATGAGAACCATAACAGCACACAAGTGAGTTTTCACCCTCACAATATATGAAAATCCTTAAGTAGTGGACTTAACCACCATACCCTTCCATGATCTGCCTACACCTAACAAGCCATAGCACTTGAATGCTTCCAAATGTAATCTATTACGACGGCCGACATGCCCCACACATATTGTGATGACCCAAACGGTCATCCCGTGTTAACCTAGCTAAATCTGCATTTCGAGGCTCCGAAAGCCTCCGTTAATTCCACATTGATATGTGTGTGCAGACCGGGCGTGTAGCTGAGAAGCTTCTATGTAAAAACTTGATGAAAAACTGGAATTCTAATAATTAATTGATTAAAGTTGACTTTGGTCAACATTTTTGGTAAACGGATCCGGACCCGTGATTTGATGGTCCCGGAGGGTCCGTAGGAAAATACGGGACTTGGGCGTATGCCCGGAATCAAATTCTGAGGTCCTAAGACCGAGAAATGAATTTTTAAAGAAAACTGTTTTCTAAAAAATATAAAGGTTTTTGAAAAGGGTAATTAATGCGAAGACGGGGTTACCGGGCCCGTATCATGGTTCCGGAGCTCGGAACAAGTTAAATATGATTATTATGTGTTTCTTGTAAAGTTTGGTATCATTCCGGGTAGTGTAGGTCGGTTCGTTGCCTTGAAACCGAATTCTAAAACTCTAAGTTCAAAGTTTGATTCAATTTGGGTTTGGGGTTGAATCCGTAGTTCCGTTGTTATTTTTCACGTTCCGCGAATTCGAGCGAGTCCGTATCACGTATACAGAATTGTCAGTGCTTTTGGACGGGGTCCCGGGGGGCTCGGGTGAGTTTCAAACCTCCCGGAGCTAAATTCAAAACACCAGAATTTTCTGTATCTGGTTTCCTTCTTTGCGTTCGCGGGAGGGTGGCCGCGTTCGCGAAGAAGGAATTGGGCAGGGGCTACGGATGCTCTACGCATTTGCGTTCCCCAACCGCGTTCGCGATGGGTTGGGCCTCCTGGCCTTCGCGTTCGCCCTCCCTCCGTCGCGTTCGCATAGGGTCCAGCCTATTGGGCCGGTCCAGTTGCCGTTTGCCTTCGCGTTCGCACCCGTCTATCCGCGTTCGCGAAGGTCTAGCCCAGCTAGCCTCCGCGTTCGCGGCCACTCCCTCGAGTTCGCGTAGAAGCCCAATGTGGGCCCGGTCAATTAAGCCTTCGCGAACGCACTGCCCAGGGTGCGTTCACATAGAGTAACACCTGGGCAGTGTATTTTCTTAAAAATGGGACTTAGGCTCATTTTCTCCATTTTTCTTCACTTGGGTCGATTTTGGGAGCTCTTCAAGAGGGATTTTCACCTAGCAACTGAGAGGTAAGTAACTTTTATTGCCATTAAGTTAAATACATGAACTTTTAGGTGGATTAACACCCTAATTAAGGGAAAATCATGGGTTAGAGCCAAGACCTAGGGTTGATGGATCTTTAGGAATTTCACTACTTTTCTACCATGAAATCATACGAAGATTATATATTAATGATCCTTAGGCTATGGGTGAATGATTTCTTCGAAATGTTTTGGAATCCGAGCATGTGGGCCCGGGGGTGTATTTTGGGATTTCTTCAAAAATGATGAATTAGCTTAATTAGTAGTAGAATTCCATACTTTTGAGTGTATATTGATGCATTTAAATGATATTTGGCTAGTTTTGAGTCCTTGGGAGACGAGTTTGGAGTGTCGGGCACTTTCTTGACCCGAGGAGTAGGCTATACGCGAGGTGAGTCTCCTTTCCAACCTTGTAAGAGGGAATTGTCCCTATAGGTGATTGTGATTGATTGAATGATCTTATTTGCGGGGGATACGTACGCACCAAGTGACGAGAGTCCATACGTAGAAACTATTATGCCATGTCGGGTAGCTTTAGGACTCACAAGCATGCTTATACGTGTCTTGCCTGTATCTTTGCATATACATTCGGTTTGGTTGATATCCCTGAAGTTGGTGTGGAAATGTTAGCAAGTATCCTGTAAACTAAATGTAAATCCTATGTTTCAATTCTGTACCCAGAATTTCTCTTAAGGTTTCTCTTGATAATTATGTGTATGTTACGAGCACCCGAGTCACAAGTATGATTCGTGAGCGGGGTAGCCTTATATTATGTTAACCGCGTCACATGATCGATTCGTGAGCGGAGTAATAGATGCATCTATGGTTCGGGCCGTCGACCCTCGGCAGTGCACATTTAATATATTGCGACGCTTCGGTCGTACACTTCGGCATATTACATGCTATTTATTTGTCTGAGAGATTTTATCATAAGTTATCCTTATTCAAATTGTTTATCCTGGAAGGAAACTTGGGAATTTTATTTGCTATTGTTGTTGGGTATTGAAAAGGAGATTTTACTTGCATACTTGACTGTTCTACGTCTACCTGCTTTCCATATTTATTGTTCCTGTTTAATATTATTGCAATATATTATTACTGTTGACCGAGTGAGTAATACGTCTACTTCTCATCACTACTTCTTCGAGTTTAGACGGGATACTCACTGGGTACATATTTAAATATATGTACTCATGCTACTATTCTGTACTTAATTGTACAGGTTTTGAGGCGGCTGCATCCGGTCACTACTCTGATGGTCATCGTTGAGAGTTTCCCATTTAGCTTATTACACGGTGAGTTGCTTTTCTTGGCGATCTCAGCAGCGCTGTGGAGTCCCCTGCTAACATTTTAGATGTTATTGTCTATCACCCTTCAGACAGTACTGTATTTTCCAGTAGTATTTTGTTATTCTCTCAATCGCCTGTTGACTTGTGACACTAGGTTCTGGCACACTTTCTAGTTTTGCCTGATATTTTGCGGAGTTGTATGTGCTGGAAATACCTTTGAATTACATAATCCCACGTGTTTACGTTTAAATGTTGTTTTAATGAATTTCTTACCTTAAAAACCCGAAAGAGATTCTTATAACTTAAACATGTAAAGTAACCTCACTAGTAGATAGGTGTTGGCTTGCCTGACCCCGGTGTTGGGCGCCATCACGACCGCAGCAGAATTTGGGTCGCGACAACATGGTATCAGAGCCCTAGGTTCACGTAGGTCTCACAAGTCACAGGCAAACCTAGTAGAGTCTTGCAGATCGATATGGAGACGTCTGTATTTATCTTCGAGAGGCTATAGGGTGTTAAGAAACCTCTCCTTATTTCTATTCTATCGAGCAGTCGATGGTTACTAAGTCCCACTCTCCTATTCTCTCACAGATGGTGAGGACTCATGCAGCTGATATCCCTGCCCCGGGAGGTGCCGCTACCCCCGCCGTTCGAGGCAGAGGGACACAATCACTTGTTCCTCAGGAACACAATCATACAAGGAAGATTCCATTTTTCTTTTAAAATGATTGAGGAAAGTAAGTTCAGGTTCTTTCAAATATTCAATTCATAACTTGGTAATATCACCAGACAAATATCATTTATACGATCACAAGTATAACAATTAAGGCATGCTAGTGGGTCCTAGACTACCCGGACATGGTATAACTGTAGCTACGCACGGACTCCCGTCACCTCGTGCGTACGTAGCCCCCCACAAGTAATTTCATATATTTATTTAGTTCACCTAGGGGGACAATTCCCCCTCACAAAGTTAGAAAGGAGACTTACCTCGCTCCGAAATTCCGTAACCGGCCTCCAAGCCCTTCCGACGACTCGAATCGTTGCAAAATGCTCCGGAACTAGCCAAATAACGGCAAACTAACGAGAATATACTCAAATACTTGTTAACAATTCAAATTATACAAATTCCCAACTCCGCATAGTGAATTGACCAAAATGCCCTTGGGCCCACGTGCCCGAATTCTGAAATCTCTCGAGGATATACTCTGCCCATAACTTCACTACTCCAATTATACAATTTACTCAAATATTCATGCTTAACTTGTGGCTAAAATCCACTTTTACCAAATTTCTAGGTTTTCTCCAAAACCCCATATTTTCCCAAAA